>BLSH010064946.1:110569-121408 GCA_018402905.1 Glandirana rugosa
CCAAGACTACCCGGGGTAGACGTGAACCTCGGGGACCCGTCACGGGTCCCTACGGGTAAGCTCCTTGAGGGTAGGGACTGATGTGAATGTACAATGTATATGTAAAGCGCTGCGTAAATTGACGGCGCTATATAAGTACCTGAAATAAATAAATAAATAAATAAATATCCTCCTATGAAGTGCTAGACTTATGTTGTATAAAGGACATGTTACACTGGCAACCCGGATCCTTTTGTTTAACCATGATATGTACATGTTAAATGTGTGTTTATTTTGAAAACTCTTTGAATAAACAAATATTAACCATAAAACTGACGTTTACTCAATTTTTACATTGCTAAATTGATACAACTTGGATCCAGAAGCTAGTAGAGACCACTGGGGACCCGGTGCCTACTATAGTAATTTCCAGCTTCTATGGGGATCCCACAGGCAGGGCCACCTTAATGCATGGGCATCCCTGGGCACTGCCCAGGGGCTCCAAGTGCAGATGGGGCCCATCAGAACCTGGAACTGGGGGGGGGGGTGATGTTGTGGGCTTGGATGAAGGAATCCCTTATTATTTTTTTTAATCGGCCCACTGGTTTAGCAAAAAAAGATTACTCTATGGGCATCTTTACTCCAGACTTCTGCACTCTCTATATATTATGCATTACATAGCCTTGACCAAAGTGTTCATTATCTCAAAACTTTCTGGTTTTAATAGAGTTCTACGTTAAATAAGGCTTAGTCAGGGAAAATTATATCTTTAAAGCGGAGTTTCACCCAAAAGGGAAGGTGACCCCCCCGACATGCCACAATTGGCATGTCATTTTTTTTGAGGGAGGACCGGGGAGCCTGTTTTCACAGGGTCCCAGGTCCACTTCCTCTCCTGGCACCGTGGAGCCAGAAGGAAGTCCCCCCCCCTTGGCGATCCATCACAGGTCCCAGAAGATACGCCGGCCATTCACAGCACGCAGCCAAAGCCGGGTACCCACACTTGAGATGCCGGCGCCATACGGAGGAGGGGGAGAAGAGCGACGCTGCAGGCGGCTGTATCGCTGGAGCCTGGGACAGGTGAGTGTCCGATTATTAAAAGTCAGTAGCTACACTTTTTGTAGCTGCTGACTTTTAATAGGGAGGATCTCCACTTTAATCTCATTTAATATCTTAACATCTCATTCATTTTTTTAAATGACCCTTTGTACTGAGGTTTATGTGTGTCTGTCTGTCATTTGGGGCACGGTAATTAGGGGCATTTTCTGGGTGCAAGGACTTTGGCATACATTATCTGTAGTGTGTGTACAGGAATTAGGCCCAGATTCTGTGTAATCATCCCCTTTAAACCATTCCCACTGTTAGGCCCAACCTGACCATGTGGTCATTTGTCATGGAGAGCTACACACACTTCTGATCTTTGCTTTTGGCATACTTTCTTATTGTTTAAAATTGATTTATTAAAGTGGTTGTAAACTCCAAAAAAAAACAAAGAAAAAAAAACTGCAAGAAAAAGGCATAATGAGCTAGTAGCATCGCATACTAGCTCATTATGAAACACTTAGATTGACGCTGTTGCAGTGGTCCCCGCACACCTGTGACCAGCGACATGTCTCCCGGAGTTGTTTCCGGGCTCGCGGGCTCCAGCGCTGTGATTGGCCACAATGACGCATGCACATGGGAGCCGCCGGTTACGACTCAGGCCCTGAAGAAACGGAACGAGCAGGCTGTTTCTTCAGTGCGCATGCGCCCAGGACGTCGGCTCAAGGGTATACAGTGAATATCTCCTAAACTGTGCAAGTTTAAGAGATATTCACCGTACCTACAGGTAAGCCTTATTATAGGCTTACCTATTGGTAACAATGGTGTAACTAGGTTTACAACCACATTAAAAGAACTAATAAATGTATGTTTCATTGTATCGACTTTTTAATTCTTGAGGGTAGGTGTGTAAATTGGGGCGGGCTGGTAGTGGCCACAATGCATTACTTTGCCCAGGGGCCCATGATGCTATTAAGATGGCCCTGCCCACAGGCATGGAAAATACATACTTACTAATGTAAATATGTAAATGTTGCCATATCTAAACTTCAGCGTAAAAGCGGAGTTCCACCTAAAAGTGGAACTTCCGCTTTAAGAGGAGGTGACCCCTGACATGCCATAAATGGCATGTCATTTTTTTGGGGGAGGGGGGACCGTGGACCCTGTTTTCACAGGGTCCACGGTCCACTTCCTCTCCTGGCGCCGAGGAGTCGGAAGGAAGTTCACCTTCCCCCTCCCTCTTGGCGATCTTCTGGGACACCTCATGGGTTCCAGAAGATACGCCGAGCCATTCACAAGCCGCAGCGTGACTCGCTAGAGTTGCCACCTCATCCCTTTAAACCCGAACACTTATTAATTACACAGGTTCTATGGCTGATTAAGGTGGTAATTAAACTCACTTGGTGCCTTATCTGCATTAAATTAGCCTCAGAACCTGTGTAATTCATATGTGTTCGGGTTTAAAGGGATGAGGTGGCAACCCTACGACTCGCGCATGCGCAGTGAGCGCCCGGCTTTGAAGCCAAAGCCGGGTGCCCACACTTGTGATGCTGGCGCCGCCGAGGGGAGGGGGAGATGAGCGAGCAATCGGGCATCCGCATCGCTGGAACGAGGGACAGGTGAGTGGCCGATTGTTAAAAGTCAGCAGCTACCCTTTTGGTAGCTGCTGACTTTTAACTGGGTGGAACTCCGCTTTAAGCGTCTGTGCAGCGTGAGTAATCAGGGCCCATGTATTACTTTCATGGCAGGTTTCTTTACAGTCTTCCTTGTATCTGGAATGTGATGGAATAATAAAGGTTAATATTTATATCACATTCCGCAGCAACATAGTTACATAGTTACATAGTTAGTAAGGTTGAAAAAAGACACAAGTCCATCCAGTTCAACCAAAAAAAAAACAAAAAACATTTATACATATATACATATATATACATACATATACATACATACATACATACACAACCAAATAATCCTATATACAATCCTTCACCCACAGTTGAGCCAGAGGAAGGCAAAAAACCCCAGCAAAGCATGGATCCAATTTGCTATAACGGGGGAAAAAATTCCTTCCTGATTCCCCGAGAGGCAGTCGGATTCACCCTGGATCAACTTTACCTAAAGATGTTAGTACCTAGTTATATTATTTACATTAAGGAAAGAATCCAGGCCTTTTTTAAAGAAATCAACCGTGCTGGCTAAAACCACCTCTGGAGGGAGTCTATTCCACATTTTCACAGCTCTTACTGTGAAGAAACCTTTCCTTATTTGTAGATTAAATCTTTTTTCCTCTAGACGTAAAGAGTGCCCCCTTGTCCTTTGTGATGACCTTAAAGTAAATAACTCCACACCAAGTTCACTATATGGACCACTTATATACTTGTACATGTTGATCATATCCCCCCTTAATCTCCTCTTCTCAAGAGAGAATAAATTCAGATCCTCTAATCTTTCCTCATAGCTGAGCTCCTCCATGCCTTTTATTAGTTTGGTTGCCCTTCTCTGCACTTTCTCCAGTTCCCCGATATCCTTTTTTGAGAACTGGTGCCCAAAACTGAACTGCATATTCCAGATGAGGTCTTACTAATGATTTGTACAGGGGCAAAATAATGTCTCTATCTCTGGAGTCCATGCCTCTCTTAATACAAGAAAGGATTTTGCTTGCTTTGGAAACCACAGCTTGGCATTGCATGCCATTATTAAGCTTATGATCTACCAGAACCCCCAGATCCTTCTCCACTATGGATTCCCCCAGTTGTACTCCCCCTAGTATGTACGATGCAACAAACCACAGTTTCCCCGTACCAAAATGTGAAATTGCTGCTGCAATCACTGATGTCAATCAGATACTTGTATACATAAGAAGTAAAAGCAAAGCAGCCATCTCACCTTTGCACAAAAAATTCTCTCTGGTATATTCGATGATTTGACAAATGTCATTTGAAAGTACTTCAAACTTTCATTTGCTTTTAACATTTGATTTTGACATGAGTGTAATTCTCCGAGCCAAAGCCATGTTCACTGTAATTTGTATATTCCCGAAAAGTTTTCCTTTGAATTCTCTCATCACTGCGGTTAAAAAAGAACATCAATTTCATCCCCACTAATGATTCGAAAATCGAACAAACATTCTGAAATGAAAGTTTTTAAACAAAGTTCATTCAGTGTATGGTGAGCTTCAGATGTTGCTGCTGCTAAGCAGACTTCTGTGATTGAAACAAATGTTCATGGTTTTCTTATAGCCCTCCTCTTAAGAGAAAACACACAAAACTCTTACATCATAGGGTCATAAGTCTCTGGACATCTGACCATCACACCTGTACTAGCTTGTTGGATTTTTCATTAGAAATCTATTGCCATTAATAATGAGTTTGCTACAGTGGTTAACAGTCTCCACTTTTTTGGGAAGGCTTTCTACCAGTTTTTGGATTGTGGAATATGTAATAATTTGTACCCATTTGGTCAAAAGAGACTTTGTCAGGTACCGATGTTGGATGACAAGACCTGGTTCACAATTGACATTCCTATATTCATTCCAGTCCAACCCAAAGGTGTTCAGTAGGTTTGAGTTCAGGGTTCTGAACAGATCAAGTTTCTCCACACCAAGCTCATTAAACCATGTCTTTATGGAGCAGGCTTTGTGCACAAAAATGCAATCATTTGGAAGGGTACTTTTGGCCATACAATGTATCTTTATATGCTGTGAAACCAGTACTCTGCTTGTACCTTAGAAGATATCCCAAAAACTTGTCTTTTCCTTAGTGCAAACTAAAAAAATCAGAGTCTGTACTCAGCTGTGTTGTTGCAAATGCACTAATAGGGCTACAGTCACCTTAAATAAAAATTCCAGGTATGACATTTTAGAGTCAAGTGTGAATGGGGAGCAGGTGTGTTAATTTTGGTGTTATCGCTCTCACTCTCTCATACTGGTCATTGGAAGTTCAACATGGCACCTCATGGCAAAGAACTCTCTGAGGATCTGAAAAAAAAAATTTTGCTCTACATAAAGATAGCCTAGGGCTAGATTGCCAAGACACTAAAACTGAGCTGCAGCACGGTGGCCAAGACCATACAGCAGTTTAACAGGACAGGTTCCACTCAGAACAGGCCTCGCCATGGTCGACCAAAGAAGTTGAGTGCATGTGCTCAGCGTCCTATCCAGGGGTTGTCTTTGCAAAATAGACGTATGAGTGCTGCCAGTATTGCTGCAGAGGTTGAAGGGGTGGGGGGGGTCAGCCTGTCAGTGCTCAGACCTTACGCTGTACACCGCATCAAATTGGTCGGCATGGTTGTCGTCCCAGAAGGAAGCCTCTTCTAAAGATGATGCACAAGAAGGCCTGCAAACAGTTTGCTGAAGACAAGCAGACTAAGGACATAGATTACTGGAACCATGTCCTGTGGTCTGATGAGACCAAGATAAACTTATTTGGTTCAGATGGTGTCAAGCGTGTGTGGCGGCAAACAGGTGAGGAATACAAAGACAAGTGTATCTTGCCTACAGTCAAGCATGGTGGTGAAAGTGTCATGGTCTGGGGCTACATGAGTGCTGCCAGCACTGGGGAGCTACAGTTCATTGAGGGAACTATGAATGCCAACATGTACTGCGACATACTGAAGCAGAGCATGATCCCCTCCCTTCGGAGACTGGGCCGCAGGGCAGTATTCCAACATGATAACGACCCCAAACACACCTCCATGATGACCACTGCCTTGCTAAAAAAGCTGCGGGTAAAGGTGATGGACTGGCCAAGTATATATCCAGACCAAAACCCTATTAAACCTCTGTGGGGCATCCTCAAATGGAAGGCGGAGGAATGCAAGGTCTCTAACATCCACCAGCTCTGTGATGTTATCATGGAGGAGTGGAAGAGGACTCCAATGGCAACCTGTGAAGCTCTGGTGAACTCCATGCCCAAGAGGGTTAAGGCAGTGCTGGAAAATAATAGTGGCCACACAAAATATTCACACTTTGGGCCCAATTTGGACATTTTCACTTAGAGGTGTACTCACTTTGGTTGCCAGCGGTTTAGACATTAATGGCTGTGTGTTTAGTTATTTTGAGGGGACAGCAAATTTACACTGTAATACAAGCTGTACACTCACTACTTTACATTGTAGCAAAGTGCCATTTCTTCAGTGTTGTCACATGAAAAAATATAATAAAATATTTACAAAAATGTGAGGGATGTACTCACTTTTGTGAGATACTGTATATGTAGGAGTATATAGAGAGAAAGGTAAAAATGTATTTATATAGCAGAAAACAATTTTTGCAGTGCGTTACATATTGTACATTCATATCAGTCCCTACCCTCAAGGAGCTTACAATCTAAGGTCTCTATCTCACATGCATACACACACATACTAGGCCCAATTTTCCTACCAGCATGTCTTTGGAGTGTGAGAGGAAACCAGAGTACACAGAAAAATCCCATGCATGCACAGGCTGAAGATGACAATTCCATGTAGGCAGTGTCCTGGTTCGGATTCACACCGCAGACCCCAGTGCTATAAGGCTGGAGCTAACCACTAAGCCACACCTTCACATCAAGTTATCAGCCCTCATATTCATTACTGTTGGCTGGTAGGGACACCCGAAATGGTGACAGAGGTGATATACATATGATCTAGATGTCTATTTATTGCTGACATTATTCTCCTGCTGACTCACTGTGCATGGAGTGCACAGAAAATAGGACTTGTCACTTGACAAAACCTAGGGTTGCCTGTTGTACCCTTTGCAGGCATAAACACCAAGGCGACCTGGGATTTCCCCACCTCTCCAGCTACTTCCACACAGCTGATATTTTGCAACTAACCTTTTACATGATTCTTCAAATACACCACTCTGGGTTTGCAATGAAGTTTATGTAATGACGCCAACATCAATCTTTAATCTTTTATTACTCCAGCTACCCATAGGACAAGCCTACCAAACCTAATTCTCTCACTCCCTAAAACTCTGGGACTCTATTAAACATTCTAGTAAACTGATATCCCTCATGCACGCCTACATTCTATACTGGGCATCCCTACATTCTTTTCAGCTTCTGCTCGAAAAGTAATGTGAACTTATCACTACTTTACCGTCCTCACATGAAGGAGTCCGAACCTTTGACTGGAAACGTTGCACGACAGACCCTTAGTGGAGATTTTTTTAGAAATGTATGCGACAGACCACCTGGCACCCCGACGAGGTGCCTTTGCCAAACGGTGGCTCCTGTCCTCCAAACCTTTCTAGCAGACTGATAGCTAATATCAGCCCTTCACCTCAAGCATTATACGCAGACAAGATGTTGAAGTAAAACCAAAGGAATACTTGTTTATTGAAACCCAGACACATACTTTATATCCCCAGGAGGACATTCCCCTCTTGGGGATATTAGCATAGATAAGATAAGACATACAGCCAGTGAAAACGTGAAAATGCAATGCTGGAAAACATGTTCACAATATGTCTAGATTAGCCAGGGCGTGCCCACCAGGATGCCTAGAAACAGTTCCACAGTCCTGGATACATGTAGTACATTATACCACTCGTTTCCAAATATCCCACCCCAGATCCAGCTCGGATCTAGGTTACCAAGTGGCACTTCTTTGGTGAAAATAGTATAAAAAGTTAATAATATAAAGCTGGTAGTAATCAGGGCAAAATGGGCAAATTCTGCATTATGCAGCTCTCGAGGACTAGCTGAGGCAAGATAAGAAATATGCCCTGGAAGTGTTCCTTATCCCTGGCTGGTGAAGGTGCGTCTGCACACTCTGTTCGACACAATGTTCCTACAGACGCACCACTATTCCGGGGACCTCTTGGCCCCATAAACCCAGTAGATACTCCCAGCCAGTCAAAGGGTTTCAGGACCCAGATCTCCTCCATTCTCTGACCGAGAGAAGCAGACAAAATCCCCGGTCTCCCATAATCAGTGGGTAGAAGGCTAGCCCATAGTCCCCTCTAAAAGCCCCTGTCACGGTTGTGTCTGTCCCAACTTATAACTCAAAAATATGTAATGTCCTCCTAAAATCTACTGACTCCTCTTTGCGTTTTACCCCCTTGTGAAACGATCTGTAAGAACAGCCCCCACTCCTCCCCTGTTTTATCCATACTCCATCATTTCCAAAACATTCACTACTCTTCCTACCTATGTATCTAACATTGAATTTGGCATACACAGCACAAGTGAGGATTGGGAAGAGATCTGGTCTTCCATGGCTAAAAGTTCAGTTAATACCTCAGCCACTAAAACCAACTACATGGAACTGATGAGGTGGTACCTAGTCCCTTTGTGTGTGTCTCACAATGTACCAGGTTATCCCCAACACTTAGTTAAGGAGCTGTGACTTTCTCCGTACCTTTCTACCTACTTGGGGGGATTTCCCCAAGAGTAAACAATTCTGGACCCAAACCTATCAAGTTATAATAAATCTCTGGGAGAAGCCATTGGACCATTGCACATTAGAGGCAACCCTAAACAAAAAAACACTGGGCTGCTTTAAGGCTGGGTTCACATATATGCGGCCACGGTTCCTAGCATGGGGTCCGGTGCATCCCTGTTCACCGGATCAGGTGCGAATCAGGTCCAAATTTTTGCCTGAATTTGCACCTGAACCGGACCCAAAGACGCACAGGACCCTTTTGGAATGCGGACCACGGCCTCCCCGGACCTGTGTGAACTGGCTCCACTGCAAACTGGGCACACTCGCATGTCATGCGAGTTGGATGCGGTGAGACCTGCATCCAATTCGCACATATGTAAACCCAGCCTTAATCCAAACTCCCAAAATTGCCTATTCGTATATGTCTTTGCTGCCAACAAGCAATTGATTGCAAAAGCTTGGAAACAACTAAACATACTGTGTTCTGACCTTCTCTCTCGCATGCACAGCTGTATGTTCTAGGAAAAGCTCAAAGATTTACAGTCAGACAGACTGACCACTTTCCATACCATCTGGGACCCCTGGGTTAGATACTGCTTACCTCTAAACTTTAAGAATACCCTTTTAACTCTTATGCTAGAACTTTCCTGCTCCTTCCCAGCAGCAGTTCTATCACCACCACCACTTACCTGCCCACATAGTGTCCTTGTCCCTTCCTATCCCTTGAGTCCCCAGAATCCCTCCTCAACAAAACTATTTTATTTTTTATCCCCTTTCTCTTTGCCTGCCTCTTTTCTCCTGTCCTCATTCCTGCTTTACCCGTTATCCCTTCCTAAGATTCTCTCTCTTCCTTCCCTCCACCACAATCCCTTTTCCCCAACTCCTCTAGGTCAACCCTTCTTTTTTTTTTGAATTCAAGATAGTTTTATTGAAACAAATTTCAGAGTACAACTGTGGTTACATGGAACATATAACAAATATGACATTTCAATGATAATGGGATTACCTCGTCTCCCAGTTATAATGACATTTAAAAGCCATATGGGCCCACTATAAAGGCAGCAGCCTATAAATAGTCTGAGAGACAGGGGTATGGCCCCGCAGCCCCCCAGCCCGACCCCGGGCTTCATATATGCAGTGGGCGGGAACCTTCCTCGGCAATAAACGCCGTGGGGGTCTCCAACATCTCCTGCAACCACCCGTCACCCCCGGGGAACCCCCGAGGGCGAGGAGAAGCGAGCAGGCCAACCAGAAAAGGGAGCCGCGCGGCCGCCGGGACCCCCCGCGTGATGTCATACCCTGAGATGGCCCCTCACAATGGGTCCATTACGCCAAATGTGTTAATGGCAATTGACGTCACTCGTGTGTGGAAAACGGAAAAAGAAGCAAACTCATTATGTTCTCTTACATTGGGGTGTGAGGTAATATGTGGGATTAGCAGATCAAATCAAACTCGCTGTGCAAGGGGCCGTGTGTCATCTCTCGGCAAGATCCGGGGATTGACACAACTCTCCCCCTATATCAAGTCTTCTGGTCTGTCTGCACACCCTGCGCGCACTTAGTTAAGTTAAAACATTAGAACGGACCCCAACTGCCGAGATATGTGAAAGATCGGGACACAGAGCAAGGGAGGGAGCCCTTGCGTGAGAAGAGGGGATGGGGAAAGGGAGTGAGAGGCAAAACAAACAGAAACAAAAAAAAAAAAAAACGAAAAAAAAAAAAAAAAAGGGGGGGGGGGGAATTCTCACCACTATCCCACCCCAAGTCCCCAGACCAATTTTCGTGGAAAAAGCGTGCTAACCTACGTGCACCTCAGGGGCATTCTAGGGCAAGGGCACCTCCGATGTGTAGGCGTCTGTGAAAACAAAATGGTTCCAGGGTCGCCAGGTGTCTCGTGAGCTTCTTCTGTATTATGCAAAGTCGCTGTCAGTTCCTCCATGTCTCTAAGGGCGTTCACCCCGGCAAACCACAGAGCTTTTGTTGGAGGTTCGGGGTCTCTCCATCGGAGTGGGATGCAAGCTTTAGCTGCATTCAACAGCTGCATTGTTAGCGAGTAGAGTTGAGCGAACACCTGGACGTTCGGGTTCTGCTGGTCCGTCCGAACTTCGGGAAAAAGTCCGGGTCCGAGTCCGGACGGAACCCGAACGATCGCACGGACAACGAACCCCATTGAAATCAATGGGGACCCGAACTTTTAGGCACAAAAATGGCTGTAGCAAAGTCCTGGAAAGCCCCAGAGGGCTGCAAAAGGAAGTAAAATGGGGGTAAGGGTAGGGCAGGTGCCCTACAAAAAAAATGGGGACAGGGAAATAACTTTAAATATTTTTAAAAAAATAAAAACAAAAAAAAGCAAAAATGGAGGTGAATGTGGATCATCTTCAAACTGTGTCTGAAAAGTATTAATTAACGGTAGAAACCATATAACTGTTCCAAAATCATCTTCAAACTAGG
>BLSH010064946.1:132969-144597 GCA_018402905.1 Glandirana rugosa
CCCTACAAAGTCCTACCTCTCGACCCTTCCCTAACCATTTATACATTAAATGGTCGGGGGGGGCTGGTGTAATATCAGGGAAAGGGAAGTGCTCTGGGCTGAGCAGCTTCCTGTTCATTCACAAACTGAACACAGGTTACTATGTTTCAGTTATGAATGAACACAGGAGTGATTGGAACCGATCACTCGCTGTGTTCATTTGGTAAAGAAAGGGGCTGGTAAATTACATATTTACCAATCCCTTCCCAGCTCTCCATCCTGAAACATCCCCCCAGCAGCCAGCAGGGAAGGAGAGGAGGGGAGCTGGTAGCACTTCAGCAGAGTGTGCCCAGGCACACCTGGCATACACTGTGCGCACACCTATGCTTACTTGCAATCCTTAGATGTGGTGGCTGCATTTGTTTACTTTTTGCAAGCTAAAAACATTTCCTACAAGTACAGAAAATGATCCTGACAGAATTCCAGGACCCTTGCCACCTCCTGTGCACTGAACGGAAATCTCAAACAATGTTATTAGCTTTCATCATACCCTATTATCTTTGCTCTACAGAACATATCCATTTTGTGGAAAAGATGAGAAAAGGAGGAAGTGTTTGTGGTCCAAATAGAGAGAAGAGCCTAGTGTGACAATGCTGCACCTCCACAGGTACACTACAGTGTGTTTTGGCGTGCTAGGACAGGAAGTGTGTTACTGGCAGGATCACCAGTTGAAAATACAAGATAACCCCTTAAGATGTCTTCTTGGTTATATTGATGATGAGTCCTTCTCTAAAAAACACTGAGCTCTTCCTGCTTCTAGTTTTATATAATGCTAAAAAAAATCTATCACCATGCATTGGAAGTCCTCAGCCCCCCTACTATAGCCGTTTGGCTTACTCGTATTAATCCAGCACTCCTGTTGTACAAACTGACATAGGAAGCCAGAGGCTGTCCTCGAAAATGTTATAAAGCCCGGGATGTATGCAGTGGCAGCTGGTGTTTTTTTTTTTGCGGGGGGGGCGGCAAACAACCACCCATCCCCCCGAGCGGCACCTCTCCCCTACTGTTTGCCGGACGGGACTTACCCCATCTAGACGGGTGGCAGGTAGCGGGCAGCGGCTCTGTGTCCTCCCCTCCACGGCGGCTTCCAGCATGTTGCTCCTCTCCTCCTCCTCCCAGGCGTCCAATAGGATCGCCTGTCCTTTCAGTCCATCGGGTGTCGGGGTGCCAAAGCCCACTTTCCGATTGGCTGGGAGGATGATCAGTGTTACAATAGTGAATATTCATTCGCTGTTGTAACACCCCTGGGTGGACTGAGAGCGCATTCTCTGCGCCCTAAGCCCACCCTATTTTGAAGCCTATTTGAGCCTCTGCCTCTAATCGGTGCTTCAATAAAACACCCCCCCCTTGGAATTCATGCGCCCGGTGCCCTGAAAGGGGCCGGGCACATGGCTAGGGGAGGCAGCGATAGACAGAGGAGGCGGCGCACATGCACCCTACCCCCCCCCCCCCCGGGTGCATGGTTAATTCTGATCGCACTATATCACCTAGTACATAGAGTAGTGTAAGAGTATTAGGGCTGGTTCACAAATAGGCGACTTGCGCTCCAGGTCGCCCCAACTTGACATCAGAAATCCCATGGAAGTGAATGGGAGCCGTCTTAAAGTGGAGTTCCGCCCAGTTAAAAGTTAGCAGCTACAAAAAGTGTAGCTGCTGACTTTTAACAATCAGACACTCACCTGTCCCAGGCTCCAGCGATACGTTCGCACGAGGGCTCACTCTTCTCCCCCTCCCCTCGGCGGTGCCAGCATCACAAGTGTGGGCACCCAGCTTTGGCTTCAAAGCTGGGTGCGCATTGCGCATGCGCGAGTCAAGCTGCTCCTTGTGAATGGCCAGCGTATCTTCTGGGACCTTTGACGTGTCCCAGAAAATTTCCGAGAGGGGGGGAGGAAGGTGAACTTCCTTCCGGCTCCGCGGCTCTAGGAGAGGAAGTGGACCTGGGACCCTGTGAAAACAGGGTCCCCGGTCCCCCCGCAAAAAAATGACATGCCAATCGTGGCATGTCGGGGGGTCACCTTCCTTTAAAGCGGAAGTTCCACTTTGCGGTGGAACTCCGCTTTAATGTACGCTACTGAAGTCACTCCAACTTCAAAAAAGTTTCCTGTACTACTTCAAGGCGACTTCTATCCGACTTGTGCCCATAGAATTCAATGGAAGTCGCCTTCAAGTCGGATCCCCATCTATACTAAAGCGACTTTACAGGAAAAAGAAAAGAATTTACCAAGGTACTACCCACAAATTACCCAGGCAACCCCCTCCCTCTCTTCTCTGATTGGCCACAAGCAAAGTCGCCTGGCATAGTTAAGTTTGAAGTTGCTTCAAAGTTGCCTTGAAGTTGCCTTAAGTTGCCTGGCAAAATCCTGCCAACGTTCATGTCGCAGCAGTGTGAACGGCCCTTATTGTTTTATTCCTTCTCCATTCTGCCTGATTGTTGTATTGTTATACATTATTCTACAGATAATACTTGTTTTACACCTGTAGAAATGTCTATGCGACATGTTTGGTCCCTTGGTCCATGATCCACGTGTAATGAATGGACACTTCACACTTTTTGTGTTGTAATACCTGAGCAATCCTTTTTTATTTTCTCACTATGTTGACTTATATGTTACATTTGTATAAATGTTGTGTACGTTATCTTTTTATATGTACAATAAAGTTACATTAAATGAAAAAGAAAGAAAAAGAAAATACAGGATAAATAGCCTAAGGGCCCATTTAGAGTAGGTGCAGTTATCTGCATTTTTCCGCATAGTATGGTATCACAGCGCACCTAGGCAGTCGAATAGATTGCACTGGAAAGCACAGGCGATGGCGAAATATGTAATATGCCTGGCTATGAATTATGGCTTATGGCTGTACACTGATAAGAATATTTGCAGTTTGCTGGCCACATTTAAAAAAAAAAAAAAAGACTGTTAAAGCCTGGATTTTCCCCTTTCCGTCACCTCAGAGAAACCAAAAAGAGAGAGGGAAGTTCATTATTGCTTAATAAATGGGGCCCACTTGTGTGTTCAGGGTCCTCTCCTATTGGTTACCAGGTCACAAAGGGAAGTTCAAAGTGCCTGCTACACAGGAAATCTCTATGGTAACCATAGGAAGTGTCTCCACAATACATACGATAGATGTGTAAATGAGGAAACCATATACAAAGCTTACAGTATGGTGCCGTCACTTTCTATTCAGAGAAAAGTGGAACTCAGAGATAACTGTCAACCAGTATATTGGATATCCAAGGTGTATCTAACGTTCATGATTTTTTTATTGGTTTTGAATAGAGCAGGGAACCATTAGGGTACTCACTTTGGAAATGCATCCTCTTTATTAGTCTTGGTGACCTATGTCAGGGGTCTCCAAACTTTCCAATGGGACACTTTACTGACCTTCTGGCTTTACGGGGGGCCTGACTGTGGCTAGTTATTCACTCCTGCTTAGTAGGGTGTAGGTCCTCGGAGTTGCCCTGAAAGTCTTAAGGGGGAGGGAACGTGGCCTCTCTTTGGGGGAGCACCACCAAGTACCTGCTTGAGCAGGTCTACTGAAAAATGGGAGATATAATAAAATATTTACAAAAATGTGAGGGGTGTACTCACTTTTGTGAGAGACTGTATGTAGACATGTTGCCTACAGTGTGAGTTTCTTTGTGTTAGTTAGGTAGTTGACTTGCCCAGGATGGGGAAAGGGTTAATTGTTAGCAACGCAGTTCCAGGGCTTTTTGGTCTTGAGCCGGCCTTCCTCCCTGTGTGATACATAAATAGTGGGGAGGTCCGGTTCAAGGGGGCCTGGAAAGTTTGGCGGGAGTTCGAGAATTAAGAAACGCTATGGTCCATGGAATCGGGGAACCCAACAATCAGCATGTAATCAGCACAATATGCCTTTGTTTCGGGGCACACTACCAGCCATTGGGGATTGCCAGGCTTGGATTAGCACCTGTGAAGGTATGCCTGGGCAGCCACCTCCCTTAGCCAGTTTAGGTTCTGAACTTTGCTATGGTCGTTGTTCTGCCGTAAGAAGTACAGTAAAAGTTGTCAAATTGTTCTAAGCCTGTTCTAAAGTAATTAAAAGGGGTACATGATGGTTTCTGGTGTATGAAAGAACAGGATCAGTAAAACACATGTGGGGTATGAAGTAAAGCCACTATGGAAGGTTTACTCATCAAGACAAGCAGGAGGAGGAATGCAGTCGATATGGGTAACCAGTAACTAGTGCAAGGTACCTTGCAGCCAGTCATGAAGTGTGGTACCTGGTGTAGGTGACAGGTCCTCTGGTAGTGAGGGGATCAGTGTTCTGGTTCACTCCCTAGTGGTTGGTTCCCCAAAGTAACCAAGACCGAATACACGGTACGGAGACCTCATGTACCTGGCCACATAGCATGGGAAAGTGAAGGAGATAAGTAAGTGCATGCATGAGGTCCACACTAGGTGCACGGCGGAACCTCATTCTGTCACTGGGAGCGAGGTGACAGAGGTACGGTGGACTGGTGGAAAGGACATCCCTCCTAAATGCAATATACAATGGGGAAGGTGTGTACTGGGACAGCATGTTTACAGAAGGACTCTGTATTTTTATTGCTGCACACTGTCTACGGCTCATCTCTAAGCCGGGGAACCGCCGGCTTAGAGATGTTTGATTTACACATGAACGCAGTACCAGCCTGACCCCAGGCATGGTGAGCACTGGCACGTGCAAAAAGTACCCCCACACCTGCCCCTCTGGGTTCCAATAATGTGTAGCGCTACCCCCATGAGGGCCGATTGAAAGATCTGTATACCAATGGTTGCCCTCACCTTGCATGCCCTCCGACACCTCTGACACTCTGGGTTTCCAACATCCTTGTTGTAACAAGAAGCACTTAGACAAGTAAAACAGTTAAATCTTATTTTACTGAAAGATTTTAGCAATGGAAAAAAAATCTCAGTAACTTACAATTGACACCGGCTAAGGATTTGCTGCAACAAAAAACCCTGTCAGCAGAAACAGTCAAAAATACAATAATTTAAAGCACATACAGTGACTTGAAAAAGTATTCATACCCCTTGAAATTTTCCACATTTTGTCATGTTACAACCAAAAATGTAAATGTATTTTGTTGGAATTTTATGTCATAGACCAACACAAAGTGCCGCATAATTGTGAAGTGGAAGGAAAATGATAAATGTTTTTCAACATTTTTTACAAATAAATATGTGAAAAGTGTGGGGTGCATTTGTATTCAGCCCCCCTGAGTAAATACTTTTTAGAACCACCTTTCACTGCAATTACAGCTGCAAGTCTTTTTGGGGATGTTTCTACCAGCTTTGCACATCTAGAGAGTGAAGTTTTTGCCCATTCTTCTTTGCCAAATATCTCAAGCTCTGTCAGATTGGATGGAGAGCGTCAGTGAACAACAATTTTCAAGTCTTGACACAGAATCTCAATTGGATTTAGGTCTGGACTTTGACTGGGCCATTCTAACACATGAATATGCTTTGATCTAAACCATTCCATTGTAGCTCTGACTGTATGTTTAGGGTCGTTGTCCTACTGGAAGGTGAACCTCTGCCCCAGTCTCAAGTCTTTTGCAGACTCTAACAGGTTTTCTTCCAAGATTGCCTGTATTTGGCTTCATCCATCTTCCCATCAACCCTGACCAGCTTCCCTGTCCCTGCTGAAGAAAAGCATCCCCACAACATGATGCTGCCACCACCATGTTTCACGGTGGGGACGGTGTGTTCAGGGTGATGTGCAGTGTTAGTTTTTTGCCACAGAGCGTTTTGCTTTTAGGCCAAAAAGTTCAATTTTGGTCTCATCTGACCAGAGCACCTTCTTCCACATGTTTGCTGTGTCCCCCACATGGCTTCTAGCAAACTGCAAATAGGACTTCTTATGACTTTCTTTCAAAAATGGCTTTCTTCTTGCCACTCTTCCATAAAGGCCAGATTTGTGGAGTGTACAACTAATAGTTGTCCTGTGGACAGATTCTCCCACCTGAGCTGTGGATCTCTGCAGCTCTTCCATAGTTAACATGGGACTCTTGGCTACCTACTTCTCTGATTAATGCCTGTCAGTTTAGGCAGACAGCCATGTCTTGGTAGGTTTGCAGTTGTGCCATACTCTTTCCATTTTTGGATGGTGGATTGAACAGTGCTCTGTGAGATGTTCAAAGCTTGGGATATTTTTTTTACAACCTAACCCTGCTTTAAACTTCTCCACAACTTTATCCCTGGCCTGTCTGGTGTGTTCCTTGGCCTTCGTGATGCTGTTTGTTCACTAAGGTTCTCTAACAAACCTCTGGGGGCTTCACAGAACAGCTTTATTTATACTGAGATTAAATTATACACAGGTGAACTCTATTTACCAATTAGATGACTTCTGAAGGCAATTGGTTCCAATAGATTTTAGTTAGGTGTATCAGAGTAAAGGGGGCTGAATACAAATGCACGCCACACTTTTCACATATTTATTTGTAAAAAATTTTGAAAAACATTTATCATTTTCCTTCAGCTTCACAATTATGAGCCACTTTGTGTTGGTCTATCACATAAAATTCCAATAAAATACATTTACATTTTTGGTTTTAACATCACAAAATGTGGGAAATTTTAAGGGGTATGAATACTTTTTCAAGGCATTATAAACCAACAAACTCTGCATGGATTGAGCTCTATGGGTTCAGGCAGGAGGAGAGCAGTGGAATGACCAGGTTCAAATCAGACCACTCCCTTCTATTCCCTGACACCACAGTCCCAAAGAACCGTATAAGCTCTGGATTTAGTTCAGTTCAAACCATTTAGTCTTATAGGGCCCTTTAACACGGGCAGTCCTCTTGGCGGACTCTGTTTTACTCACCAGGGGATCGCTCTGCTGATCTGCGCTGAGCAAGCTGATGACAGGTCCGTCTCCGCTCACTGTGCAAAGCGGAGATGGACAGAGTCCTGCTCTCCTCTATGGGAAAATCAGGTGAAAATGGACCACCTGACCTTTTTCACCCAATCTTGTCCGATACGATCCTCCAGACAGATGTAAAATAGGGTCACCATCTGTCTGGATTTGGCAGACAGGATCGGATCGCATAGCAGGGGATGTCAGCTGACATGCCATCGCAGACATCCGCCGCTCCATAGGGGCTAATGGAGCGTCTGTTCAGGTCCACCTGAAAAACTGACAGGCGGACCTGATCGACTGCCCATGTGAAAGGGCCCTAAATCTTTAGAACCACTCATTTAGTAGATAGAGTCCTGCGTGAAAGTATGGGCTCTTATGGCACCAATGGATTTAATCCCTTGTGGGAGGATATGATGTAGTCTCTCAGAAGAAAGGAAGGCCTTGCATCTTCCATTGACTCTTTGGTAATGTGCTTGGAGTGTTCTGACAAGCAGGATAAAGTAAAGTATGCTTGTGGAGTTCTGGCAAGCAGGGGGAACCCTACAGGGGTCCTAAAGGTTTAGACAGGGAAACAAGGTAACGTGCTTATTGGGGATAATGGAGCAGTACGAGTGGGAATTAGGTACTAAAGAGACTATACAAAGAGTATTGTTTCAGGCGAGAAAACGTATAATGGTTCACTGGAAGGATGAAGATCCACACACAGTAAAGGAATGGGTTACGAAAGTGGGGGACCAGCTCCGCATGGGGAAGTTGGTATACCAGCATAGGGGCACGGCTCATAAATTTGAACGGTTGTGGGCACCATAGCTGGAGACCGCCCCGGTAGATCTAGTTATGGACAGATTGTTGAGGATGAATGCAGCCTAATCAGGGAACCATGGTCGACCAGGACAAATGGGCAGGCTCATGAGCTATTAGAGGGAAGTCAGGAGGGGGATCTCTACTATGCCTGATCTGATTGCACTGTGGATTTGTATGGGTGATGGTTGTTCATTGCAAAGGTGGGATATGGAAGTGATGCTGTATTATGTAACCAAAGGTGTTTTATGCTGATGCTAACTGTAAGCTGCCATGTAGTGTTTTGAATTTGTTCAATAAAACACTTTTTGGATTTAAAAAAAAAAAAGACAGGGAAACAAGATAACGGTGATTGCATACAGTGTCCTTTGTTATATGAGGTTGGGCAAGTGCCCGCTTACCAATCCCAGCAAAATTGAAGAGTGGCATGAGGCTTCCGCAGCAGCCCTTTCCAGAGTCTGGCTCGAGGGATGGCATTCGACCCTGTGTCGTAGCGCACCACAGCCCAGCTGGATCTGGCGTGGATGTGATGAGAGAGGCCTCCAAGCTGAAGCTGAATGACTAGTAGTGGCTGGCAGCGGATGCTCCTCGCAATGACTCTACTTCTCCTTGTTGCACAGGGAGCAACTCGGCCGCAGCACTGTCTGCCACCAAGTCACTGTTTGCAGATCTAGGCTGTGGTCCCAAGACATTGATTCTGTCCCCACATAGGTTTTTTATATCCTCTCCTAGCATTCTGTTCTACTTCCCCAGCTGGCTAGGATTTGTAGTCCATGACAGTCCAACTGAGTATAGAACTTGGATGTTTGGACTACATGTCCCAAGATGCTTTGCTCCATGCTTAGTTCTCGTTCACCCTAAATGCAGGGTGTGATGACATAGAGTCTAGGCTGGGCACTAGGAAGAAAACAGCCGCTCTGTAGCAATATTGCAGAATGTCTTCTGAATATGTAGGCAATATTAGCCAGCTCTTGGCTACAAATGCATGCACACATATCACCAGCAGGTACTGGTAGGAGGATGGTGTATCGAATAGAGTATTGAAAACACCGAGACAGAAGAGATCTCTGTCTGGTTGCAGTGGGCACATTCTGCCTATTCATTGTAGCTTGAACAACATTATTACATCAGTCCACATGTTTGTAATTACAATGAATTATGGTGGGGAATGCAGAAGTAAATCACCACTGTGGTCATGTGGTTTGTCCTCCTGAAAAGATCATGTGATGTTGCAATAGCAATGGTGTGCTGAGATAGCAAATTGTTGACTGTGTTGCACTGTATCAAGCAATGATCTGTTGCTGTATGATGATTGTGTTACATTGTATCTTGTGGTGATGTTGTACATTGTGTTACACTGTTTATAGCAGTGACGTTGTAGCATGGAAGTTGTATATTGTGTTACATAGTACCTAGAGGTGATGTTGCAGTTTAAAAGTTCTGTTTTGTGTTGCACTCTATGTAGTGATGATGTTGCAGTAGACAGGGACTTTAAAAGGCACTACGGGTAAAGGACCATATAGGCAATCATATATACACTATCTCACAAAAGTGAGTACACCCCTCACATTTTTGTAAATATTTTATGGCAAACTCTAATCTGGCCTTCCTGTTTTTGAGGCTCGCCAATGGTTTACATCTTGTGGTGAACCCTCTGCATTCACTCTGATGAAGTCTTCTCTTGATTGTTGACTTTGACACACATACACCTACCTCCTGGAGAGTGTGCTTGATCTGGCCAACTGTTGTGAAGGGTGTTTTCTTCACCAGGGAAAGAATTCTTCGGTCATCCACCACAGCTGTTTTCCATTGTCTTCTGGGTCTTTTGGTGTTGCTGAGCTCACCGGTGCGTTCTTTCTTTTTAAGGATGTTCCAAACAGTTGATTTGGCCACTCCTAATGTTTTTGCTATCTCTCTGATGCGTTTGAAGGGGGGGTTTTCAGCCTAATGACAGCTTGCTTCACTGATTGTGACAGCTCTTTGGATCTCATATTGAGAGTTGACAGCAACAGATTCCAAATGCAAATAGCACACTTGAAATGAACTCTGGACCTTTTATCTGATCCTTGTAAGTGGGATGATGAGGGAATAACACACACCTGGCTATGGAACAGCTGAGCAGCCAATTGTCCCATTACTTTTGCAGGGCTGTAGATAAGGGGGGGGGGGGGGTTGGGGTGTTCAAACTCCCCCCAGAGCATCCTGCCAAAAATAAAAAGTGTCTCTGCCCTGTCGTCTCTCATGGCGCCAGCACCGCAACAACAAACAGCGGAGCACAGCAGTTAGTATTGCGGGCGAAGTGGATGTAGCAGGTCGGGTGTAAGGCACACTGTCACAGGCACTTACGTTACGCTGTTATGACCAGGCTGTTCTGGGTTCCCGGCAGACCGATCATAGACACAGTGGGAGCGGGCAGTGTCTGTAGTCCTGCCCACCGTGCCCGACTGTCTCTACACTCTGCACTTCCCGCCATGGACTTCGGAGGAGAATGGAGCAGAGAACATGCAAGGTAGCAGTACTGCTGCTAAGGAGCTGAGCTTCCCTCTTTCCTTTTCGACTTGCTTGCTGATTGAGAGACGGTCATCACAGACCACTTACCACCACTGCTGTGCTGCCATTGTGTAAGTGAGTCTGTGGCAACTGGCAAAATTATTCACTAATCCCTGGATTCGTGGGTTACCATTTTCCACTGCTTGGTTGGTACTGACAGTCCAGCCTGGCTCTGTCAGCTATGTTGTGGTGCTGACTGCAGAGCCAAAGGGCTGAGGGGTTGCCAGGCACAACAACATTGCTGCCAGAGCCCGGCTGGACTGTTTGCTGCCCTTAGTGCCCTGGCCCTTTTTTAATTGTGTTGAAAAGGCAATAATAAGCCCCGGTTTACACTAGGATGTGGTGAAGGAAACCCGCAACGCATCTCCCTCACAAGGCTGTCTTTAACGTCATTGTTGTGGGGCACAAAGCAGCTGCCCCTTGCACCTGCGCTGCCCGTAAAAAAAGATGGCGGCCAAAAACTACTGGGGTGGATTTGGACCACAGCTGTGCAGCTTGGTTCCCGGCTTGGTGCTCCATTATCTCTTCCAATTCCCATCCAACCACTGCCTGACCTGCCGTCATGTGACTTCCACATCCCCCTAACAGACAATCACTCCACCCTCTAACAACCAGACCTGTGATCAGTGGGGAGGAGAGGTAGGGATGGCTCCTCCCTCCTCTGTAAAGTCCATGCTGAAAGTCTGGAACCTGTCCTTATTGTCGGTGTCACACAATAAGTAAATGACATGTGTGGTGTGTGGGGACACTGACAGCACCTGTTATGGTGATCAGGAAGGACCATTGTAAGTGTTCAGCAGACAATGTACAGGGATAGGAGATAAGACAGTACATGGATGGTCTCTGACCATCTCCTTTAGTACAACTGCAGTCTCGGACCATCTCCTCCAGTATATCTGCAGTCTCTGACCATCTCCTGTAGTACATCTGCAGTTTCTGACCATCTCCTGTAGTACATCTACAGTCTCTGACCCTCTCCTGTACTACATCTGCAGTCTCTGACCATCTCTTGTACACCTGCAGTCTCTGACCATCTCCTGTAGCATGTCTGCAGTCTCTGACCATCTGTTGTAGTACGGCTGCAGTCTCTGACCCTTTCTTGTACGCCTGCAGTCTCTGACCATCTCCTGTAGTACTCTGCAGTCTCTGATCATCTCCTGTAGTACACCTACAGTCTCTGACCCTCTCCAGTACTATGTCTGCGGTCTCTGATCATCTCCTGTACTATGTTTGTAATCCCTGACCATCTCCTGTAGTATGTCTGCAGTCTCTGACATTCTCTTGTAAGTCTGCAGTCTCTGACCATATCTTGTAGTGAATGTTCTCTTACAGTCTCTGACGTCTGTATGATGTCCTCTAACAGTCCCTAATGTTTGT
>BLSH010064946.1:164166-181916 GCA_018402905.1 Glandirana rugosa
TACATAGTCTTATGTATAACCGGATTTAACTACTTCTTTAAGCTAAAAAAATTAACCCACACAAAATATCGTCTTTCATTTTGTAAAAAAAAAAAAGGTTTTAACAGCCCGACAAAACAAATATCGCGTTTTTTAATTTGGCAGTCTCCCCTAGTTTATGGTGGTTTTCTTTCGAGATAAGGTTACATCACAAGGGGGCAGTGCTACCCAGTGACATCACAAGGTGGCGCCACCCCTTATTTAATTAACCACTTGACCTCCAGAAGGTTTTATCCCCTTCATGACCAGGCCATTTTTGGCTATTCGGGACTGCGTTACTTTAACCAGCAATTGCACGGTCATTGCACGCTGTATCAAAATAAATGTATGCCCTTTTCCCCCCACAAATAGAGCTTTCTTTTGGTGGTATTTGATCCCCTCTGACGGTTTAATTTTTTGCGCTATAAACAAAACAGCCCGACAATTTTGGAAAAAAAAAAAATGTTTTACTTTCTGCTATAAAACACACCCAATTAAAAAAATCGAATTTCTTCATCAATTTAGGCCAATATGTATTCTGATACATATGGTATTTGTGGTAAAAAAAAACCCAAATAAGAGTATATTGATTGGTTTGCGCACAAGTTATCACGTCTACAAACTATGGGATAGATTTATGGAATTTTTATTTATTTTTTACTAGTAATGGCGGCGATCAACCACTTCGAGCGGGACTGCGATATTGCGGCGGACAAATCAGACACCTAACTGACATTTTTTTGGGAACCAGTGACACTAATACAGTAATCAGTGCTAATAATATGCACTGTACTAATGACACTGGCTGGGAAGGGGTTAACTTCTAGGGCAATCAAAGGGTTAACTGTGTGCCTAAGACCCCATACACACTATTAGATTTTCTGCAGATTTTTGTTTTCAGATTTACTAAAATCATATAATATGAGGTCAAACCTTAAGGCCTCATACACACGGACGTTTTTTACTGCTCTTCATGTTATTCAATGGCCCCATAAAAACGCTGATGTTTTTGAGCTGTAGATGGCGTCGCCGTTCTTAACAACTTCAGATCCGCGCTATAGCCGAAAGACGGCTATATCGTGGATCTCAATTGCTGGGTGGACGTCTATTGACGTTCGCCCCTTTGCACGCTCCCGGCGCGCACTCACAGGCGGCGGCGCGCGCACGGGGCCACCGCACACTGCGTGGGCGTGCCTGCGGGTCGGGGCGGACTCGATGTCCGCTCCTGACCCGCGATCGCCTGTGGAGCTGCAGAACGGGGAACCGCCAATGTAAACACGGCGGTTCTCTGTTCTGTGAGAGGGGGACATGACAGATCTACTGATCCTTGTCACTGGGATCAGTGAGATCTGTTATGTCCCTGCCAGCTCATCCCCCCCACAGTTAGAACACACCCAGGGAACACAGTTAACCCCTTCACTGCCCCCCGCAGGTTAACCCCTTCACTTCCAATGACATTTATACACTAATCAGTGGACATTTAAATTTCTGATCGCTGTATAAATGTCATTGGTCCCAAAAAAGTGTCAAATATGTCTGACATGTCCGCCCCAATATCGGAGTTATGATAAAAATCGCAATTTGCCGCCATTACCAGTAAAAAAAAAAATAATAAAAACGCCATAAATCAATTCCCATAGATAAAGACAAGATAACTTTTGCGCAAACCAATCAATAAACGCCGATTGCGATTTTTTCTTTTTTTACCAAAAATATGTAGAAGAATATAAATCGGCCAAAACCCAATGAATCATTTTTTTTTTTATATTTTTTTTTTGGATATTTATTAGAGCAAAAAGTAAAAAATATTGTTCTTTTTTCAAAATTGTCACTCTTTGTTTGTTTATAGAGCAAAAAATAAAAACCGCAGAGGGGATCAAATACCCCCAAAAGAAAGCTCTATTTGTGGGAAAAAAGGACATCAATTTTGTTTGGGTACAACGTCGCACAACCGCGCAATTGTCATTCAAAATGCGACAGCGCTGAAAGCCGAAAATTGGTCTGGGCAGGAGGGGGGTTTAAGAGCCCAGTAAGCAACTGGTTAAGCTGTAAATCGAACGCAGGACCTGCGCGTTCCGAGGCTGTAGTGTTATGGCATTTTTGACGCTGAGCCGACAAAACGCTCACTAACACGCATTAAAGCCGTACCGATGTTAACCGCCATTTTTAGCGCCGGCATTTTCAGGTTAAAAAATAGCAGAGGAATGTTTTTTTAACAGAATGCAACATAGGGCTGACGTGCATTAACCTTCCTGGCGGTGATCCCGAGCGTGACTCGGGGTTAATTTTTACTGCCAGGAGCGGTAATCCCGAGTCACGCTCGGGGTAGCATTGCAGAGCTGTCAGCGGAGTCTCCTTACCTTCTCCTGGCGATCCGGCAATCCAGCGATGTCCCCCGCTGTGATCACCGACATCTGACTTCCTAGTTCCGTTCCCTGCGAGCAGCAGCGGCGCATGGGAGCGGAACTAGGTGGGAAATTCAAAAGTGAAAACATAAAAGTGACACACACACATAAAATAGGTGATACATTGTAATCTGAGAGGCTTACACTGTATCACCTCAGATCTGACACTTGATCACTGTACAGTGCCCCTTGCCTGCCATTTTTGCCCATTTATAACATGGCATCAAAAAAGTGCCACTTTCCTCCAAAAGCGCTTTTGGACCAGTTGAGTGACATCGACAGCGACACAGAGGCGCTCGCAGAATTGTGTGATAGTGAGTCATGGGGAGATTTGTCATCTGAGACTGACACTGATCTGGCAAGTGACAACGGCGATGATCCTGCACCTGACCTCAGCGATGTGCGCACTTGGTGCCCCATTGATTGCGTTACGGACCAGGTAGCGCCTCCAAGATTCCCATTCACTGGATCACCTGGGATGAAGGTAGACGGTGAAAGTGACAACCCTCTGGCATACCTGCAATTATTCCTCACTGAGGAGGTAATTGAAAAAATTGTCACGGAGACAAATCGCTACCAAGAGCAGCAATCCGCTACGCTGCATGCCAGGTTTTCCAGAAGCAGAAAGTGGGAACCGTTGACCAAAGAGGACATCTGGCAGTTTCTGGGACTCATCATTCTTCAGGGGGTGGTGGGGAAACCGGTCCAGAAATGGTACTGGACCACCAATAAGTTACTGGCCACTCCGTTTTTTGGCACCGTGATGTCAGAATACCGGTTTTCCTTCATCATAAAGTATTTCCACTTCACGAACAATGAAGAATTTGATGAGGCCACGCATCCTGCGCCCAAACTAAAAAAAATCTGGGAGGTATCATATGCCAAATTATTGTGACCAATTTCCAGCGCACCTACGTGCCAGAAAGGGATGTCAGCGTGGATGAAAGTTTGATGGCCTACAAGGGACACCTAAGCTGGATACAGTACATTGCATCCAAAAGAGCGTGGTTTGGCATCAAATCCTACATCCTCTGCGAGTCATCCACTGGGTACATCTGGAATTCGGTCATTTACACTGGTAAAGGCATGAAGTTCAACCCCAGGTACAGCGGCTATGGGATGGCCACATCATCTGTCCTTACACTGCTGGAGCCATTGCTGAACCAGGGATATTGTGTGACCACGGACAATTTCTACACATCTCCGGAACTGTATGAGGTTTTGCTACAAAACAAGACTGATGCATACGGTACCGTTAGGCCTAACCGACGTGACATGCCATCTATGTTTGCCAAGAAAAAACTCAAAACCGGAGAAATGGTTGCCTGGCAGAAGGGTAAGATGATGGCAATGCGATGGCGAGACAAGGACATGTGTCTCATGAGCACTGTGCACAATACCTCCACTGCCATGGTCCACACAAGAGGTGGGAAAGATGTGCTGAAGCCACAAGTCGTGATAGACTATAACAACACAATGGGAGGTGTCGACAGAGCCGATCAGGCAATGACCTTTTATCCGGCTATGCGCAAACAGCAAAAAAAATATTATAAGAAAATCTTCAGACATCTTCTGGAACAATGCCTTTGGAATGCATATATCCTGCACAGAGCAAAGAGTGACAAGCCTCTTGTTCATTCTGAGTTTATCTGGCAGGTGGCTGAGCGGATTTTTGTCAACCACCAGACGCCATCAGTAGCTGGGAACAGACCTGGACATCGTGCTGTTGACGTTGTCAACCCAGAACGCCTGACTGGTCGTCATTTTCCCGACTACATCCCACCAAGGGCAAAAAAGGCAGCACCTACCAGGATGTGCGTAGTTTGCTGCTCAAAGAGAGATGGCAATGGAAAAAAAGTCAGAAAAGAAACCAGATTCCATTGACCCGACTGTGACGTCGGACTTTGTGCAGTGCCATGTTTCAAAATTTACCACACTCAGGATGTTTATTGAATTTTCTTTGTTTGACAAATTTCATTATTTTTCATTGCATTATTGAATAAAATTATATTATTTTATTTGATTATAATTCATGCATTTGTGTTTCAAATTTATCACATTTGGAATGTCTACTAGAGTCTTGTTTTGGTCAGGTTTAAGTAAGTAATTACTAAGAATTGCAGGCCTATAATACATATCACCAAATTTCCATGCAAAAAATTGTACCGCTTTTGGTACAAAATTCCAGACAGAATCATACCGCCAGGGAGGTTAACGCCGATGCAAAAGGCAGATGAAACCGCATTTTTGACACTGATTTTTGCCTGACATCGGTCCCGACGTTTTGCTATTACGTCTGTGTGTATGAGGCCTTAGACTTAGAGTTTCAATTTGAATGCAATCAGGCCTGTGCACTACGGGGTTTTGGTAAATCTGAAGACAAAAATCTGCAGAAAATCTAATAGTGTGTACGGGGTCTTAGTGCTTGTTACATTCACTGTGTGCTATTTTTACAAAGGGGTGTGCCGGTTTTTTTTTGTTTTGTTTTTTCCAATAACGTTTTTTATTACCAGTTTCTTTTCCCTGCTTTGCAGGGAAACAAAAATGGGCTCATCCCCCGATGAAGGGACAGAGCTTTGTTTTTACATTTACAGAGCTCTGTCCTGTCTTCCTCTTCACTAATCTTCGCAATAATTGGCTGGGACCTGCTGATTGGCTTGTGCTGTAACTAATCACCAGATGAAAATAAAGAGAAATAAGTCTGAAAAAAAGAAAATACATGTAGACCAGGGACGTGCGGTGAGATGAGTGGCTGGTGAGGCATTGGCTAGTATCAGAGCCAGATACACACAAGTTACATATGCTGTGAATGTTAGAGTGAGAGCAATAATTCTAGCACTAGACCTCTGTAACTCTAAACATGTAACCTCTAAAAATGTTTAAAGCGTTGTGGGGATTCTTAAGTACTGAAGTTTGACGCCGTTCCACAAGTGTGTGCAATATTAAAGGGTAACATGTTGGGTATTTATTTACTCGGCGTAACACCATCTTTCACATTATACAAAAATCTTTAGTGTTTTTTTTTTCATATTAACCACTTCAGCCCCGGAAGGATTTCCCCCTTTAGGACCAGAGCCCTTTTTGCGATTCGGCACTGCGTCTCTTTAACTGAAAATTGCGCGGTCATGCGATGTTGTACCCAAACTAAATTTGCGTCCTTTTTTTCCCACAAATACAGCTTTCTTTTGGTGGTATTTGATCACCGCTGCGTCATTTCTGATCGCCGCTATAAACAAAAGAAGAGCGACAATTTTGCAAAAAAACCCAAATTTCTTACTTTTTGCTAAAATACAAATCCAAAAAAAAAATATAAAAAAACATTTTTTTCATCGGTTTTGCCAATTTATATTCTTCCTCATATTTGCAATAAAAAAAATCGCAATCGCCGTTTATTGATTGGTTTGCGCAAAAGTGGTCGCGTTTACGGATGATGAGAATTAATTTGTGGGGTTTATATTTTATTTTTATTTTTTACTAGTAATGGCGGCGATCTGCGATTTTTAGCGGTACTGCGATATTTCAGCGGACATGTCGGACCATTATGACACTTTTTTGGGACCATTGGCATTTATATAGCGATCAGTGCTATAAAAATGCACTGATTACTCTGTAAATGCCATTGGCAGTGAAGGGGTTAACCTGCAGGGGGCGCTCTAAGGGTTAACTGTGTTCCCTGGGCGTGTTCTAACTGTGGGGGGACTGCCCTAGCAGGGGAAGGGAAGCGATCACAGCTTCCGTGTAGAGGAAGGCTGTGATCACATCCCTTCCCCCTCACAGAACGGAGGTCCGTGTTTACTTACACGGACCTCCGTTCTTTCACTCTGGGGGGCGCATCACGGATAGCCGGCGGCAACCGAAGCCGCCGCACCCGCTCCCTGGCCCTCCCCGGACACAGTGAGCGCGCGGGCGCGCCTCCGGCGGCGCGCACGCGCTCACTGGGCGAGATCTCGCAGCCGCGTCATATGACGGCGATTTGCGCAGGAGCGCCACCTTGTCGCCGTCAGATGCCGATCGGCGGTCGGCAAGAGGTTAATGACACAGTTTCTTTCCAAAAAAAAAAAATGCATTTGAAAACTTGCTGAGCAAATACTGTGTAACATAAAAAGTTGCAACGACCACCATTTTATTCCCTAGGGTGTCTGCTAAAACAATATATATAATGCTTAGGGGTTCTAGGTAATTTTCTAGCAAAAGAAAATGATGATTTTTACATGTAGGAGAGAAGTGTCAGAATTGGCCTGGGTGGCAAGGGGTTAATTACCATATGTAAGTCATATACAAGTAATTATTATATATTGTTTTTAAAGCAGAACTTGACAAAAAGTCCCCCATTAGTACACCCCCCTACACAAAACATCAAACAGTTATTACATTTGTGAAATTCCTTACCATTGAAGAGAAAATACTAATTGAATTTTCAGGAAGTCAGCTCTGCAATTCAAAAAATGCATCATGTATTCTGCCAGGGAGGCTCTGTTAGAACATGGATTGCATCATATCCTCCTCTCTCTCTTTACACTGTTCTCAGACTACATTTCCCATCATGCATTGCATATTGCAGTGAATGTGGGAGGTACACTAGGCCTGTACATGTAAATGTGAACAAGCCCACTTCAACATGAATCTCACCCCTCATTCTGCAGCCAGCCCCACTATTCAGTAACACACAGCAAGGTAGGTAGGTTACAGCCTTATAAATGCAAATCATGTCTGTGCTCTTCCCTCCAGCCATAACAGGACATAAACATATTGTCCTTATTGTCCTTTATGTAATCATTACTGATCTGTGCACACATCCCATTACATATATATTATACACACTGTACTATGGTGTAATTCACTACTAGAAATAGTCCCCCTGCTGCAGATTTGAGATTATTCTAACAACAATTACAACAATACTTGGTGTTAAAAAAAATATATTGTTACTATAGCTAAAAGTTATAATTTTTTTCTATTTGTTTTGCTTAAAATGACACTAAAATTATGATTGTGGTACAAATAATTGCATTTTAAAGTATTTTGTTATATTGGTTTAATAAGTTCAAAAAACATCTGTTGATTTTGCCCAAAATTCAATGAGCTTGTAAATTCTTGTGCACTCTGCTTTGAAATGACTGATCAGTGTATCGGCTTGCTTTAATTTTGTGCTTTTTTTAAAATCAACAATAAAATATATTAATGAAGAAAATGAATACAAATGCCGATTTTCGGATTGCCTGTCGGGTGCTGCCGTCACCATTCCTGGCGGTTCCCTACTGCAAATGTGCAAAGCGTGCTGTGCTTTCTAATTGGCCCGGCAGAGGAGGAAGGAGGAGGGGGGCCGAACTTCCGAGGGACAGCGCCTCCTCCGGAAGTAGGGAAGGGGGACCTGTCAAAAACAGGTCCCCATTCCCTCCTCTCCCCTAAAAGGTGCCAAATGTGGCACCGGAGGGCAGGAGAATACAGATAAGTGGAAGTCCTACTTTTGAGTGGAAGCTACACAGCCTCTGGGGCTGTGTAGTAAACTTTTCAAGTGTCTGCCCCTTTCACACTCACACACATAATTAGTTCCGGAAACGTGCTTGTAATCCAAAGCACTTGTATATCAAAGCGAATTTCCCCATAAGAAATAATGGAAACTCAGATGTCTTTCAGTTTATAGTCCATATAAAATGATTATAGCAATGTGAAACCATAAAATGTCCATGCACAAATGACAGCCTCCACAAGGGGATTAGAAGCAAAATCCAACAGGACCTACAGAGTATAAAAGAGAAGAGAGGCGCCTCTAAGCGTAGCAATATAGTTCCATTTATGCTCCTTTCACACTTATGCGACTTGTCCTGCGACTTGGGACTGCAAAGTCGCATGACAAGTCATACCCCATGATTTCCAATGAGTACCATTCATTTCTGTGCGACTTCAAGTCGCGGCAACTTCAAAGTAGCCCCTGCACTACTTTGGCGCGACTTTGATGCGGCTTGAGGTCCATAGACCTCAAGATTACACAGGCATTTATTCAAGTCGCGTCAAAGTCGCAGCAAAATCACGCGGCTTTAGGTTACACAAGGGTGAAAGGGGCCTGGCGTGAGCATCAAGAGATGGCATTTACAGGGTATGGGAAGGGTGTTGTGAGTTAGTTCATGTCTTTCATTTTTGTTATAGAAAGGTGAACATATCCTTTGAAGCAAGTGGAAATTACCAGTTAATAAAATGTTCCAGGGACATAGAAAAACAAAAACGGCTATGATAATGCTAGTGACAGGCTGCAGCATTTGTGATTTGTTTTATTTTGCCCATAGTTCTTCTTTAAATCAATTTATCGTTTTCCTGAATGCACATGAAAGTGTCTATTCTTGTAAATGCATTTTCCTTGCTTCTGTCACCCGTCAATGCCAACCCTTACAATAAGGAACACTTCATTGCTGGTGATGAAATAGCTTCTCTTTAAGTTTGTATAGCTGCCCCCCAACTCTGACCTCCAGTACTGAGAATAAAGAGACATGAGACCAGAAGAGAAAAAGAAAGTCCTTTTACAGAACAATATAACTATTTCTGGTGATAGGCGAGGGTGCCAATCCTGCCACATAAATAAAAGGTTTATGCTTCTATTTCCCAGCTTTAGGATTATATTTTTGTATATATTAAGATGAAAAGTTGGCAGAGTCTCTATAAACACGACTCGGTCTTGTCAGCGGCATGTAGACAGATCAGCATCAACAGGTCCCTGTTCTGCTCCTAATTATCTCCACCGGAGTTCTCCTCCGGATCTCCTGCACCAACCACCTTTGAAGTGACAGTTGTGATGTTGCTGTGACAACCCAGGCTGGGGAGCGCATTATGAAGGAGGCGGTGGGTATCTGTAATCATTGGGCATTCCGCTCACACAACATGAAAGGGTTTTCCTGAAGGCAAGATATTTCTGCAACCCCCAAATGTTAAAGGAAACTTGTGCTGGCTTTAGTACTTTCTGACAAACCTACCTGGAGCACGTATTCTGATCACAGTTTATGTGGAACTAAACCCTACTATCATTTGCAGGCAAGGAAGCTGCCATCTTGGCCTCTGTTTGATCTTCAACTGCCATGATGCTGCACATGTGATCAGTTATGAGCCTGCATTCACATAGGGGCGACCCGACTTTGGTCGCGACTTCGCTAGGCGACTTCAGCGCGACTTCCAGCGCGACTTCCAGTGTGACTTCAAGGACCTCAGGCGAATTTACAACACGACTTTTGCCAGGCGACTTTGCCTTGACCAATCAGAGAAGGGAGGGAGGGGGCTGCCTAAAAATAAATTCTATTCTTTTAACTGTATAGTCGCTTCCATGTAGATGGGGATCCGACTTGGAGGCGACGTCTATTGAATCCTATAGGCACAAGTCGGATATATGTCGCCTAGAAGTAGTACAGGAACCTTTTCAGAAGTCGCCTTGAAGTCGGAGCGACTTCAGTCGTGTATATTAAGACGGCTCCCATTCATTTCAATGGGATTTCAAATGTCCAGTGACTTGGGGCGACTTGAGGCAACTCAAGTCGGATCGCAAGTCACCCCTGTGTGAACGGGCACTTACACCAACCATTGAATGGTTTGACAGTTTGGTTAAGAGCACAATAAGGCCTCATACACACGGGCGTATCTAAAAAAAAAAAAAAACGTCGGGTCCGACGTCAAGGAAAAAAAGTCAACGTTTTTCGGCGTTATGCATCGGCGTTTTTGATCGTTAGTGAGCTTCGGCGTCAATAGGCGTTTTTTTAAAAAAATCATCCCTCTGCTATTTTTCAACCTAAAAACGTCGGCGTCAAAAAACGCCGGAAAACGCCAGTACAATATTAGGTGGCGTTTGTTGGCGTTAGTTGGCGTTTGATGGCGTTTTGTGGCGTCGGCGTCAAAAAACTTCAAAACGTTACAGCCTCAGAACGCGATGGCCATGGGTTCTACTTTCTGCTCACTAACGCCGACGCCACCTACAGCTCAAAAACGCCGACGTTTTTATGGGGCCATTGACTAACATGGAGAGCTGCAAAAAACGCCAGAAAACGCCGGCGTCAAAAAACGTCCGTGTATATGAGGCCTTAATGTGACAGTTACATTCCTGGAACGTGCCAGCAATGTACCTGTTTTTTTTAAACTGTTAAATCAATGGGTTTAGTTCTGCTTTAACACCTTCCTGCCCGGCCTATAGCAGATTGACAGCTGGACAGGAATTTCCTCCTTTGGAGTGGACGTCATATGATATCCTCTCCGAAGGCGCCACTTTCACAGCCCGTGTGGCCATATAGCAGCGCGATCTGTCACCCACCAGATACAGCCAATGACAGATTACCGGCTCGCTGCTGCTACCATGTGACTGCTGTGACCAATCCCAGCAGGCCACATGACAGTTGTAAACAATGGATGTCTTCCTTTCATGCCATTGATTGTGTACAATTGTGTTGCTAGCTGTGACGGGTCAAAGTCAGCCCATGTGTACTATGTGATTAGCTCTGGCCAATCACAGCCAATCACAACAAAAGAAAATGATTAGATCAGTTTCATCAGTATTAATGCACGACAGTTATATGGCCTGGTCACACCACAGTGTTGATGTCACCTGCAGTTTTTTTTCAGCGCAGATAACTGCATACATGTTGCAGATTCCTGCGCAGAAAAAAATCTGCTTGTGATAGCAGAGACGTCTTTGTACCATGGTGTGAATGAGGCCTTATAAAAAGTCAGTTGTAAAATACATACATGCCTATCTATGCCATTTATGGTGCATTTTCAACTCCCTCTTCTTCTCTGCACCACTATCTAGGTAGGGGAATAGGGAAGTAGGGAATATACTGATCTGGCCATACCAATCCCATACCAATCCCATGCATGCACACAAAGCACACTAGTGTGTAGGCAAGTGCAGTCTGTACTCGACCAATGCAGCAATGCAGAAGGGGAAGGAAGTTATGAGGAACTTGGTTCCTATGACTTCCTGCTGCCACAGAGAGACAGCTGACGCCTCATTTGATTCCAGCAACCATTTTGGGTCAGGCAGAGTCTACTTAAGACTCCTGGGTTTGGTTCGCTTTTTGCAAGTGGATAGTGTAGGGACAGGTTTCCCACAGTGCTTAGAGGCAGGGAAAGGTTCCAGAGGGCTAGGGACAGTGCAGGGGCTGCATATACCACTCTTCAGGAAGCCTTCTCTTTGGATGTGGACTGGCCAGGCTGCATTATTTTCCTCATTGCAGACGCTATTGGCGACTTCAAGTCTTTAGTAGACCTTCACAATTTGTAAGTGGCTCCGGACGGGGTTGCCTACCTGCTGGGCCTGAAGTTGTGTTAAACCTTTGTTAATTATAACTTTATTGTATAACTCAGACTCTGTGTGTTTATGCCCACCACACCACGCTGCACCTTGCTCTCAAGTAGAATTATTTGGTGTTCACATTGCCATAGTAACAGCAACTTAAATGCTGTCAATCCCACTCACATGCACCCAGCACTCTAGCGGGGAATAATTTGGCTTACACATTGCCATAGCAGCAACTCATAAAGAAAACAATCCACACTGGAGCACCTTGTGTGCATACTTGGGATTGGCGGCACATACATTGCATTGCTAAGGTAACTCTGAACATGCGCAACCAGAGCTCTGCCAAGGAATCATTCAGTTGACAGATTGCCATAATATCTGTAACTTAATCGCCAAAGAATTTGTAGTAGCCAACGTCATTCCCACCTAGGCGAGAATTGAGAAAGCAAATGGCAACCTAGAAAAAGAAAAAAATATTGTCAAGATTATTCATAATTTGGATAACGGAGGGAGTCAACAGTGGTGCTATAAGCGGCTCTAGTGAGGGCAGCACTCCATACCATAGACATCACAGTGAGGACATCACTCTATACCATAGACATCACAGTGAGGACAGCACTCCATACCATAGACATCACAGTGAGGACAGCACTCCATACCATAGACATCACAGTGAGGACAGCACTCCATACCATAGACATCACAGTGAGGACATCACTCCATACCATAGACATCACAGTGAGGACAGCACTCCATACCATAGACATCACAGTGAGGACATCACTCCATACCATAGACATCACAGTGAGGACAACCAAAGAGGATAAGCAATTTCCAGTACTGATGAATGGATCCTATGTGTTTACTTCAAACATCCCGTCGTATGTACAAGAATGTAAAAACAACAGGAACTTACTCCATATGATTAAATGTTTAAACAATCACGGGTTAACTTCCCCAAGAATGACCTCCTGGTAATAACTCCTGGTCCACATCATACCCAAAGTATTTCACAACACACAAAGTTCAGCTCAAGGCATATACTGCAGCACGTGGACCGGTTGCCCTTCCTTTTTAATCTGTACTATCATCAGGCATTTAGTCAGGTTAACATTTAACAGGCTACAAACCAACTGGAGGCTAGAACATAATTCTGAGACCTTGAGGAAAATGGAATGCAAAGCTGGGCAACTTCTTCTTCTTCTCCACATGCTTTCCTATGGAAAGGTCATCCTTTATTAGGATCCATAATTCAGGGACTCTCTCTAGCAATGAATAGAGATTTGGGGATGCTAAACATGATATGGGGTCAGGTAAAGTATAACTCTACTTAAAGTCCAGTTAAGTCTTAAAATTAATCAGCCTGTGAACTCAACATTTTTGGTTTCCCTATGTTTTTAGTCCACCGCCAGTGGTCACCAGCAAAAGAAAGCAATTCTTTCTAATGGAGACATATGCAGCTATAAAAACCTGGGTAAAGGGGAGCTATAAGGTTTTTACCCTACAATACAAAAGTAGAAAATCTGTATCATCCAATTGACCTCCGAAAGATTAGGGCCTCATTTACACTGCTGCCTCTAAACGTGCATTTAGAGGCATTTGGGTGTTTTTTCCAGCTGCCCCTGAACTCATCTAATGTTATCTGATCAGTACAGTTACACAGGGTCTTTAATGTTGTTTCCAGGCAGTTGAGTTTAGAGGCTTTTTTTGGAAAGCAAGAAATGCGTTCAGATGCAAGTTCAGAGGCATTTGAAACGCCAAATGCCTGCAACAGCTTGTAAATGCGCCTAAATGCCTAACTCACGTTTAGCAGTGTTTTGTTTAGAGGCATTTGTCATTTTAAAAAAATGCTTCTAGACGCAAACACGGCAAAACGGCACTAAACGCGGCATGCTAAGCGGTCGTTTTAAGCGTCGGTTTCTAGCTGTCAAAACAATCGTTCAGGGGAGGTTGAAAAAGCATCCAGTGTAAATGTAGCCTTACCGTCCTTCACGAGCAGGCCATTTTTTGTGATACGGTACTGCATTATTTTAAATGAATATTGCGTGGTCGTGAAACGCTGTACCCAAATTAAATTGTGTCATTTTTTCCCCGTAAATAGAGCTTTCTTTTGGTGGTATTTGATCACCTCTGCATTTTTTATTTTTTGCACTATAAACAAAAAAAGACCGACAATTTTGAAAAAAAAAACTATATTTTTTACTTTCTGCTATAAAACATAGCCAATAAAAAAAATAAATAAATAAAATTTCTAAAATATAGGTCAATATGTATTTTGCTACATAATTTATCCCAATATGTATAAGTATATTGATTGCTAAAAATATGCACTGTCACTTTACTAATGACACTGGCTGGCAAGCGGTTAAACATCTAGGGCGATAGGTAATGTGTGCCTAACCTGTGTTTTTGTGTGCTGTTTTTACTAAGGTATGTGATGGATTTTCTTTCGATGTTTTGCAGGGAAAGAAAATCCATCACATTCCTACTGACAGAACAGAGCTCTGCCTTGTTTACATACGCAGAGCTCTGTTCTGTGTCTCTCCTCAATGATCAGCGGGCACCCGCAAATTGGCTTCTGTTGTTAATAATCACAGCGGTGGAGCTCCAGCGGTGTGTGCTTGCCCCTACCAAGAAGTGCAGAATCACATATATACTGTATACGTGATTCTGCATAGAACGGCCACCTTGTAGCAGTAAATCTGCTATGGGGTGTTCGATAAAAGGTTATATAAATCAAATTAGGGGATACCTAGTCTTCAAATATATTAATATAAATAATAATAATAAATGAATATAAAAATAAATAAAAGTAACATTATAATATTTCTTTGGATTGATCTTCTGTGTACCATCCCCAGTTTTATTAGATTTGCTTGTCTGTTGCCTGCCCTGACCTTTGGTCTGTTTTCTGGATCTTCTCTTTGCCTTCCTGTACTCCTGCTCGCTCCTATGTCCTCTCACATGGCTTGCCTCTATTTATGCAGGAGGGTGAAATTGGGAGTCACAGTGCAATCCATCTCCACCATCGGGAACTCTGGCGAAAGCCAACTGAATCTTAGACTCTGCGCCTCTGAATACCAGGTCACCTGCTCTCACATTAGCTCACTACCACAGATTCTTAACACTTGCTATTGGTGATCTGGCCTACAGCTGCCCCATTGCCCTCAATGGCCCTCCAACAGTGACCAAATGACCAACATCCATGCTGTCAAGCTTTGTTTGCAAATCTTATTGGCTTAATGTCCAGGGTAGAGAAATTTAAGGGTTGCAGGATATCTCCACTGAAATGCCAATTGAGTGAGCAAGCTTTCTGAAGGTGATCTCCTTTTCTAGCCACCACCTTTCTAGCTTCCAGGCCCTAACATGGACCCATTTTCAGTTCCCTGGGACTTGATTCTGATGCTGATAATGCTTCCCCAGGGAGTAGGCCTAAAAGACAAAAACTGGGTTCTGGGAATCAAATCATCTCTATGCAAAGCCCTTCTGTAAGGGTTCCCCAAATATTTATCTCCTTCTTTGGCCCACATTACTGGCAATAAACTTCCTAGGGATTGGCTAGGGTGAAAGAGAAAATTGAGTACTGTCGGTGATACTTTTTTTATTTGCACCAACATACAATTTTTCAGGACAAGCTTTCGGGGTATCTCCCCTTCTTCAAGGTCCAAGCAGTACTCTTAGTAAACTTGAAGAAGGGGAGATACCCCGAAAGCTTGTCCTGAAAAAATGTATGTTGGTGCAAATAAAAAAAGTATCATGGACAGTACTCAATTTTCTCTGGCACAATTGCACTAATAGGGCTACAATCACCTCAAGCAGCTAGGGCAGCCTTTCTCAACCTTTTGAACACAGAGGAACCCTTGAAATAACTTTCTGGTCTCAGGGAACCCTGCTAACAATTACTATATCTACATTACTCGTGATACATTAGTGTGATGGTCAGTGGGAAGAATGCTCCTTATACTTGTGGTCATTGGAAAGAATTACCCCTTTACAGTTAGCTAAAGATCAATGGTGTCAGTGGGAACTTATCTAAGGGGCAGAAATTGCTCATTTCTCAAGGAACCCCTCGCAACTTCTGGAGGAACACTAGGGTTCCATGGAACCCTAGTTGAGAAACCTTGAGCTAGGGTGAAAGAAATATTCATAACCCATGACAATGTGTCTTTTTGCTCTGTCTGTTGGAGAACACTCCCCAAAAACATGTAGAAGTACACAATTCCCTAGGCAGTGTCGAGACAAGGTCATCTAGTGCCAAGGGCAAAGATGCCAAACGCCCACCCATGAGCACTCATCTTCACATTTAGCCCATAAATTCCCTTTGCAAGCCAAAGTTCTCCTTGCAAAAAAAGTCCACCCTTCCAAGACAAAACCAGCCTCCCAGCTCAAATCCTCTCCCTCCCCAAATCCCCCCTCCTAGCACAAATCCTCTACCCCTAAAATACCGTTCCCCCAACGATCTCCCACTCTCAGCACAAGTCCCCCCAAAATCCCTTCTCCTAGCACCAATTCTCCTCCCCAAATATTCCTTCCTTGAACAAACCCCCCTAATCATCCCTATTAGCACAACTATCCCCCGCAATCATCCTTCCTAACAGAAATCCACCCTCCTAGTACAAATACCACCCTCCAAATCACCCCTTCTAGCACAACCCCCCCAAATCCCCACTGTGCCCAGGGCACCCCTCTTGCCCACCACTTGTTCTGATCCTGGCCCTAAGCTTAGGTAAAGCACAATGAACGCAGAACACAATAACAATCAGAGCTGTCCACTGAATTTGGACTAGTGACACCCCAACCTTGGTAGGACCACTACACCTGTAAAAATTGCTTGCATGCAGTAATGTTAGTAACCAGTCAACTCCATGATGTGAAAGAGACTCATGTGAAACAAGTATATACAGCAGCATACAACATGAGTCAAAAGCTGTCACATATAATAGATCATAAATAACTTGAATGAAGTGGTCTCTTCATAGAGTGAGAAATACTCATGTAAATCAAGTTGATACAGCGGCACACCCAGAGAGTCACAGTTTGTCACGTAATAGAGCCAACACTGCAAACTTGCCTAAAGAGTACCAGACACAATTGGCGCTATGCTTGCTGAAAGCAATGGGGGGGGGGGGGTCATTCCTGCCACATGTGTACACCCCCAGCTGCTGCCTCTGCAGCTAAAGGGGTAGCAGTTGAGGGGTTGTAAAGTTGTGGCTGAACTGTGCAATTTTACCAACTGCTAGTAGAAACAAGCCCTTAGGCCCCTTTCACACTGGGACCGCCCGAGCGGCAATCTACCGCTGCAATAGCAGCACTATGGCGCCGCTATTTGGGCGGCAGCATGGCACTTTTAACCCCCCCACAAAGGGTTAAACAGCGGTTAAAAGTGCCGGCGCTCCCGGAGCGGTGTGCAACCGCCACGGGAACGCTGCCCATTCAATCCAATGGCAGGGGCGGTGGAGGAGCGGTGTATACACCGCTCCCCACATTCCTGAAAAATCATGCTTGCATGATTTTCTTCAGCACCACGCTAGCGCAATGCTCAGTCAGAAAGCATCCATAGAGATGCATGAAAATAATTTTTAGAGCGTCATTGCAGCGGTAATTTTAGCGCTATACCGCTGTAATAACGCCCCAGTGTGAAAGGGGCCTAACAGTGCAAATTCATGTTACTCTACTTATTTCAAACAATGAGGGGAGATTTACTAAAACTGGTGCACACAGAATCTAGTGCAGCCATGCATAGGAACCAATCAGTTTCTAGGTTTTATTGTCAAAGCTTAAAGTAGAACTATAGGCAAAACTTTTTTTTGGATAGAGTAAGGGAGGGTTATAACCCCTGTCAGATTTGTTTTTACCATCTTTGTCCCATTGTGGAGATTTGCCTTCACTTCCTGTCCCATAGTCAAGCAGGAAGTGAGTGGAAATCCCGGCAAATTAAGGGAATCTCTTGGGGACTCCCAGATCACCAGAACTAGAGTCCCCATCTATTACTTTTCTGGGGACAACCCAAAATTTGGAATTTTCTTTTACTTTCACTTTTAATGAAAATGGTAAAC
>BLSH010064946.1:181926-210504 GCA_018402905.1 Glandirana rugosa
GTACAAAAACCCCTCACAAGAGGTTGTCTGTCTCGTTTTTCTGTGTAACAGTACCCAATACTTATAAAGAAAGTGGGATCGAGTTCCAAAGAGTTGATCCCAAGGTACCTCGGGAACACAAGGAGGTCTTCAACGCTCCCCAAGGAACTCTTTAATCGTTAAAGACGGGGAATCTATTCAAGGGTGACTGTGGTAACTAGAAATCGATAGACATTTCCCCATTAAGAAGGGTTACTGGTGTTCATATTCCTCGTAAGAAGGGTGACTGGTAGTGTGATTACATAGTGTTCATCACAACTCGCTTGGGCCTGACATTGCAAGCCCAGGCATGGCTTGAAAGCCCACCCGAACGATTTTTGAAATGTCCGGGTCCGGGTCCGTGCCACGGACACCCGAAAGTTCGGTACGGACCCGAACGTTACAGTCCGGGTTCGCTCAACACTACTTGTGATACATTAGTGTGATGGTCAGTGGGAAGAATGCTCCTTATACTTGTGGTCATTGGGAAGAATTACCCCTTTACAGATAGCTAAAGATCAATGGTGTCAGTGGGAACTTATCTAAGGGGCAGAAATTGCTAATTTCTCAAGGAACCCCTCGCAACTTCTGGAGGAACACAAGGGCTCCATGGAACCCTAGTTGAGAAACCTTGAGCTAGGGTGAAAGAAATATTCATAACCCATGACAATGTGTCTTTTTGCTCTGTCTGTTGGAGAACACTCCCCAAAAACATGTAGAAGTACACAATTCCCTAGGCAGTGTTGAGACAAGGTCATCTAGTGCCAAGGGCAAAGATGCCAAACGCCCACCCCAAAATGTATGAACATTATGTGTCAGCAAAAATCCCCCCCACAAAAAAAAAATTTGAGCACTCATCTTCACATTTAGCCTATAAATTCCCTTTGCAAGCCAAAGTTCTCCTTGCAAAAAAAGTCCACCCTTCCAGGACAAAACCAGCCTCCCAGCTCAAATCCTCTCCCTCCCCAAATCCCCCCTCCTAGCACAAATCCTCTACCCCTAAAATCCCCCATCCCCAATCTCCCACTCTCAGCACAAGTCCCCCAAAAATCCCTTCTCCTAGCACTAATTCTCCTCCCCAAATATTCCTTCTTTGAACAAATCCCCCTAATCATCCCTATTAGCACAACTATCCCCTGCAATCATCCTTCCTAACAGAAATCCACCCTCCTAGTACAAATACCACCCTCCAAATCACCCCTTCTAGCACAACCCCCCAAATCCCCACTGCGCCCAGGGCACCCCTCTTGCCCACTACTTGTTCTGATCCTGACCCTAAGCTTAGGTAAAGCACAATGAACACAGAACACAATAACAATCAGAGCTGTCCACTGAATTTGGACTAGTGACACCCCAACCTTGGTAGGACCACTACACCTGTAAAATTGCTTGCATGCAGTAATGTTAGTAACCAGTCAACTCCATGATGTGAAAGAGACTCATGTGAAACAAGTATATACAGCAGCATACAACATGAGTCACAAGCTGTCACATATAATAGATCATAAATAACTTGAATGAAGTGATCTCTTCATAGAGTGAGAAATACTCATGTAAATCAAGTTGATACAGCGGCACACCCAGAGAGTCACAGTTTGTCACGTAATAGAGCCAACGCTGCAAACTTGCCTAAAGAGTACCAGACACAATTGGCGCTATGCTTGCTGAAAGCAATGGGGGGGGGGGGTCATTCCTGCCACATGTGTACACCCCCAGCTGCTGCCTCTGCAGCTAAAGGGGTAGCAGTTGAGGGGTTGTAAAATTGTGGCTGAACTGTGCAATTTTACCATCTGCTAGTAGAAACAAGCCCTTAGGCCCCTTTCACACTGGGACCGCCCGAGCGGCAATCTACCGCTGCAATAGCAGCGCTATGGCGCCACTATTCGGGCGGCAGCATGGCACTTTTAACCCCCCACAAAGGGTTAAACAGCGGTTAAAATTGCCGGCGCTCCCGGAGCGGTGTGCAACCGCTACGAGAGCGCTGCCCATTCAATCCAATGGCAGGGGCGGTGGGGGATCGGTGTATACACCGCTCCCCACATTCCTGAAAAATCATGCCTGCATGATTTTCTTCAGCACCACGCTAGCGCAACACCTCAGTCAGAAAGCATCCATAGAGATGCATGAAAATAATTTTTAAAGCGCCATTGCAGCGGTAATTTTAGCGCTATACCGCTGTAATAATGCCCCAGTGTGAAAGGGGCCTAACAGTGCAAATTCATGTTACTCTACTTATTTCAAACAATGAGGGGAGATTTACTAAAACTGGTGCACACAGAATCTAGTGCAGCCATGCATAGGAACCAATCAGTTTCTAGGTTTTATAGTCAAAGCTTAAAGTAGAACTATAGGCAAAACTTTATTTTGGATAGAGTAAAGGAGGGTTATAACCCCTGTCAGATTTGTTTTTACCATCTTTGTCCCATTGTGGAGATTTGCCTTCACTTCCTGTCCCATAGTCAAGCAGGAAGTGAGAGGAAATCCCTGCAAATTAAGGGAATCTCTTGGGGACTCCCAGATCACCAGAACTAGTCAACATCTATTACTTTTCTGGGGGCAACCCAAAATTTGGAATTTTCTTTTACTTTCACTTTTAATGAAAATGGTAAACAGGACAAATAGAGAGGAGGGAATCTCCCTAACAGAGGCACAGGCAGCAATAAAAACTGACAGGTGTTCTAATCCCTCTCCCCTCTATACAAAACATAAAAAAAGTTTTGCCTTTAGTTATACTTTAATTGGACAAGCTTAAGTTAGACGCTGATTGGTTACTATGCACAGCTACACCAGGTTCTGTGCGCACCAGTTTTACTAAATTTCCTCCATTGTGTTCAACCATTTTAAATCTGCAACTTTCTTTAATAGAATATCTGGTGATTCCGCCTTAAAGGTTTTTGTTCAGGCAATTCCTGTTATGGGGGGACAACTATCTACCAATTGTGCTCCTGTATTGTCACCCTATCACACGCGCCCCCTGGTGGAGACTACAAGTGACCATGCTGCCACATATTGTGTTGGCATGGTCCACCATTGTCAGTGGCAGGAAGCCAGTCCAAAGCAATGATGTCCAGCAGATGCTGGATGGAGTATAGGTGGACAGAAAGTGGCAGACAGTGGGTGGAGTAGATCATTGAGATCACACTGAGATGCAAAAAAAAAAAAAGTACGGAATGGCATACACTTAAAGTGATATTAAAGCTTTGTATTAAAAAAAAAAAAACATGTTATACTTACCTGCTCTGTGCAGTGGTTTTGCACAGAGCAGCCCCGATCCTCTTCTTTTTGGGTCCCTCGTTGGCCCTGGCTCTTCCCCCGTGAGCAATGCCTCCAGAGAAAGCCACTTTCCCACGGGGCACAGCTGTGTGCTCGCCCCTGAACTGCTGCTCTATGCATCAATAAAACACATAGAGTTATGGCTCGTCCCTCGCTCTCTCTTCATTGGCTCACTGGCTGTGATTGACAGCAGCGGGAGCCAATGCTGTCTCAGCCAATGAAGAGAGGAGTCGCTCGAGCACATCGCTGAATCGAGAGGGGGCTCAGGTGAGTATTAGGGGGAGCTGTGTGGGGAGCAGCACACAGAAGGTTTTTTACCTTCATGCATGAATGCATGAAGATTAAAAAACCTTCGGCCTTTAAAAACACTTTAAATTTCATCTCCTCTTGACTTTTTATTTATTTCAGGTACTTATATAGCACTGTCAATTTTACACAGCGCTTTACATATACATTGTACATTCATATCAGTCCCTACCCTCAAGGAGCTTACAATTTAAGGTCTCTAAAGCCCCGTACACACGGGACGATGATCGTACGTACGATCGTCGCAAATCGTATGTTGGCTGTTGTATGTAGCATACTGACTGCACTACACGATCGTACGCGCACAGAAGAACGTTCAGGTGCATGTAATTAGCATTCGGCCGTTCCTGACTTTGGAGCATGCGTGTTTTGCACAATACAACTTGTTGTACCACCTGCTCTGTACACACGATACAACGGTCGTATGAGAGCTTGTTGGTACGACCAAGTTTTCTAGTCTGCTCATACAACTCCCTTGTACGACCGTCGTATGTTCAGATCGCGCATACGAACGATCGATTACATATACGACGGTCGTTAGTACGACCTGTTGTATACAACCGTCGAACCATGTGTACGGGGCTTAACTCACATTCATACATACACATACTAGGGCCAATTTTATACAGGATCTAATTAACCTACCAGCATGTCTTTGGAGTGTGGGAGGAAACCGGAGAACTCAGAGGAAACCCACACAGGCACAGGGAGAACATGCAAACTCCAGGCAGGTAGTGTCGTGGTTTGGATTCAAACCAGCGACCCTTTTGCTGCCAGGCGAAAGTGCTATCCACTACACCACTGTGCCACCTGACTTTAAAGCATTTTGCCAAAATTGTGAAATTTGGGGGTAAATGAAACTGATTTATTTTGCCCACCCCTAGCATGGGGGTAACATGACGTGAAAAATAAACAAGATTGTCTAAAATAAATGCCGAAATAAACAAAGTTTCTTTCCAGCTAAGCTACTTTTCTTCTGTCAAATCTGTTCTGTCATTCTGAGTGGCATTCTTTGAGCAATCAGCTAAACCACTGACACAGCCGGAGGAAAACTAATTAGATCTAATTCATATTTATGTTTTATGAGGAGATTGCTGTGCTTTTCTGCGGTGGTGACTCGTGTTTTAGGCTCTTCGTGTGGATTACAGCTGCCACGTGCATGGAAAAGCTGAAGTGATTGTGGCAATTAATCCTGCACAGCCAGATGAGAGCAATGATGTTAGACCTTAATGAAGACTAATTTCAACTTCTGTCTTATTGGATTGAGCTTTGTGCTATGTCAGAGAAATCAGAACAACAACATTTTCATAGCCTTCCATTATGAATGTACATTTTAAAGAGGCAGAAAAAAAATGACTGCAAGGGTTAAGTGCTTGTTCAGCATGGACTTAATGGAGTAAAGCCTTGTACACACGGGACGACGATCATATACAACAGGTCGTATGTGAAATCAATCGTTAGTACGCGCGATTAGAACAGCCGCGTAAGACGGTCGTACAACGAGAGTTGTGTGAGCAAACAAGAAAACTTGGTCGGACCAACAAGCGGTCATACGACCGTTGTATCGTGTGTACAGAGAAGTTGGTCCAACGAGTTGTATTGTGCAAAACACGCATGCTCAGAAGTCAGGAATGGCCAGATGCTGATTACATGCACCTGAACGTTATTTCTTTGGTCGTACGATCGTGCAGTGCAGTCAGTATGCTACATACAACAGCCAACATACGATTTGAGACGATTGTACATACGATCGACGCCCCGTGTGTGCGAGGCTTAAGATGTAATACTTACCTTATTCCTTTCTCCGACAGGCTTCCTCCCTGCTGAATTCATCTTCGTCGGCCAGACGTCCCACACTTTCATCATCAAATACAATGCAGGACCAATAGCCCTGCAGTGTATGCGAGGGTCCAACCACAGCCCAGATCATTGGAGAAAAGGGGAGAGTGCTGGAGCATTCCCGGGTGAAAAATACAGTAAGCATTACACATTAGTTCTCTAAGAGCATTTAAAGTTGAATATTTTATATGTGAAATATTACCCCTTCCCCACATGCCCCTTCTCCTGATTTCTCTGTCAAGATCGATGGCACTATCAGCCCATCCCCGCATGCCAAGGTTCTAGGTGTAAACCTGGACTCTGAACTCTCCTTTAGGCCCCACATCCAATCACTTTCCAAATAATGCCATCTCAACCTCCACAACATCTCTGGAATACACCACTTTCTAACCAATGACACCGCAAAGTTCCTATTTCACTCCATGGTCATCTCTCATCTCGACTACTGCAACTCCCTCCTCAATGACTTACCTTTACATAGGCTATCCCACCTCCAGCCCATCAAGAATGCTGCCGCCAGGCTCATCCACCCTACCAGCCGCTCAGTGTCTGATACCCCTCTGCCAATCCCTCTGTTGGCTTCCACTCACCCAATAAATTAGATTCAAAATACTAACAACAACTTACAAAGCCACCCCCAACTCAGCCACAAGCTACATCACTAACCTAGTTATCACTATCACTAAGTCTGAAAATATCAACCAAATCATTCTCTTAGTTCCTCCCAAGCCCTTCTGCTCTCTAGCTCCCTCATCACCTCCTCCAGTGCTAGCCTCCAGGACTTCTCCTGAGCCTCTCCCATCCTTTGGAATGCCTTACCCCAATCTATTCCACTATCTCCTACTCTATCCACTTTTAGGCGATCCCTGAAAACGTTTCTCTTCAGAGAAGCCTATCCTGCCCACATCTAACAAGTGTACTTTTATTTTCTCCATCAGCTCATCCCCCATAGTTATTACCTTTGTATTACTTGACCCTCCCTCCTAGATTGTAAGCTCTAAGGAGCAGGGCCCTCAGATTTCTCCTGTATTGAATTGTATTGTAACTGTACTGTCTGCCCTTATGTTATAAAGCATTGTGCAAACTGTTGGCACCATATAAATCATGAATAATAATAAAAATAATATGTAGCACCAATATGTGGACCAATGTAACTATGCATGTACGATTCTTGGCTGATGCCCCGGAAGCTGGAAAACACTCAAGTAGATACCACTACTCCAGTGATCTCCGCTTGTTTCCATGTCCTGCGCCAAGCAGCTGCCCTGCTGCATTCTGAACACAGGAGGTTGGCCGCTTGCCAAGGGCGCCATTCATAGAAAATTTTCCATCTTCTGAATGAATGCAAAGCATTCTTGGTTTGAACAACGTGGTAAGCGTGACATCACTGTCCCATCTATCCACCTTGTCCAATCAGAGAATGCTTTGCAGTCATTCAGAAAATACAAAGCATTCTATGAATGGCACCAATGACAAGCAGCTGACTTCCTGTGCTGCAGGACAACCGCTCAGCACTGGAAGCAAGTGGAGATCACTGAAATAGCGGTGTCTACTTCAGGGATTTCAGCTTCAAGGGGGATCTGCCAGGTATGGTATATGCTGGACCAGTGTAGCTATGTGTAAAATATCCATACATGGAATTCATCTATAACCCTTAAAGTGCAGAGGGCCCCACCACGTGGGTATGTTTTTAACAGTCCCAGAGTTCAGCTTTAAAGTGACATCTCATTCAAAATTGAAAAAGTGTTGAAGACATATCAGTAACACAACCTACCTGTTCAGACATTCTGTTTTCTTCCTAGCATAGCTGTAGATTTTCAGACACACTAATATACACTTATTGGTTTTCTGGTGAATAGAAGGAGCAGAAAAATATCACATGTTGCATCATTTGTTGCTAGGTATTTTAGCTTTTTTAGCTTTTCCCTTAGCTATTATTTCTTACTTGATCATTATTATTAATTTATTATTGTTTTTTTTTTTAATTAGGGTAAGGGGTTTGAGTTAAGGTTAGGTTGGGGTTAGGATTAGGAGTTAGGGCTAGGGTTAGGATTAGGGTGTCAGGTACCTTGGTTGGAGGCCGAGTTGACGAGAGGGCTTCCCCTGCGGCTCTGGCCCGAGCACCCCTGAATGTGGTGACAGAGGTACAAGGTTCAAAGAAGCACAGGTGCCAGTAGCTTGATGACAGGTGTCTGCCACAGACAGGGGCGTAGTCAAGTCATACACGGTAAGACAACGGGGTGGTCAGGAGGTGCCTACGTGTCAGTGCACACTGGATATTAGAGCACTGGAATGAGCATTAGCTGCAGAAGAATTAGCATCAGCTGCAGAAGAATTAGCATAGCATTAGCTGCAGAAGAATTAGCATTAGCTGCAGAAGAATTAGCATAGCATTAGCTGCAGAAGAATTTGCATTAGCTGCAGAAGAATTAGCATTAGCTGCAGAAGAATTTGCATTAGCTGTAGAAGAATTTGCATTAGCTGTGTGGGAATTAGCATTAGCTGCAGAAGAATTAGCATTAGCTGCAGAAGAATTATCATTAGCTGCAGAAGAATTTGCATTAGCTGTAGAAGAATTATCATAAGCTGCAGAAGAATTTGCATTAGCTGTAGAAGAATTTGCATTAGCTGCAGAAGAATTTGCATTAGCTGCAGAAGAATTATCATAAGCTGCAGAAGAATTTGCATTAGCTGTAGAAGAATTTGCATTAGCTGTGTGAGAATTAGTATTAGCTGAACTAGATTCCAGACATAGGGTTATTTATGTATTTTTAGCTAGGGTTAATACTACTACTACTAATAAATAATAATAACAATAAATGAATAAATAAATGTAAAATACGTACACAAATAAATAATAAATACATTCAATAAATTAATACTAAGTACTAGTAAATAAATAAATAACCTTAACCCCTAATATGGGGGGGGGGGTGCTAGGGTTAATACTACTACAATAATATTAACAGTTATAAGTAATAAATACATGTAAAATACGTATACAAATAAATAAAAATAAATAATAAATACATTCAATAAATGAATAATAAGTACTAGTAAATAAATAATTAACCCCTAACCTTAACCCTGACCCTTAAAAAATAAAATAATAAATAACTAAACACCCTAACACAAAATACATAAATAAATTACTAATATTATTATTATTATTATTATTAATCATTTATGTTTTTGTTCGGATTTGGAAGTTAATTTACTATTATTTATAATAATAATATTTATTATTTTTAAGGTTAGGGGTTAATTATCATTTATGTATATATTATTACATATTATTCATTTATTTACAGTATTTATGATGAGTTTTGGTTGTTTGTGAATTTAGTTTACATTTATTTATTCATATGTTATTGCTATTATATGTTTTTCAATTTTTCATTTGAGTAGAAAATCGCACACAAACGCACATCAAAATGTGTGAATGCACACAAAAATGTGCGAAAGGCGTGTTTCTATTCACTCCTATGGAATTACAATATGCACAGAAAACATGGACTTTACAAGCATGCGTTACAATAAAATCGTACTTTATTTGCTACAAATAGAGCCCTAAGGCTTTTTACAAAAAATCTTTTAATTTTTACATGTACTTTTTAAAATCGGGACATAATTGAATCAAACACATTAAACATGACATGCTGAGTTATTCTATTCTTCTCTCATACTGCGCCATCCCAATGCGATTAGGGTATGGGGGAGGAGAGAGTTTGCCCACCCATGGTAAATGTTAGACCTGGGGTGAATCCTATTAATAGGTAGCAAAATAACCTTAGGTGTGCCCAATATATGAAGAAAGAATGAAAAACTTGTATATATGTGTATATATATATATATATATTACGGCTTTTTTTTAAAAAAAGCTTTAGGGCTCTAGTTGTAGCAAATAAAGTACAATTTTATTGTAATGCATGCTTGTAAAGTCCATGTTTTCTGTGCATATATCAATTCCTTAAAATATTTAGGATGTGGCATGTGTTTACCATATAGCCATACCCAGTCCCACACTGGCAAGGTTTGGTTGTTCAAATTTTCTCCCTTTCCCCATTTTGAATATCTGTCTATTCACTCTTATGGGAATAAAAATGTGCCAAAAATGCTCAAATCTGCCCGATTCAAGCTACAGAAAAAGCTCCAGAACTTTTTTGCGCTTCAGGCGTATGGCTTCAGACGACGTGGAGTGGAGATGTGAACCATCTCTATGGATAATAATTGATTTATTCTCCTCCAGACATTTGGAGCTACAAAATGCTGAAGTGTGAATGGGGCCTCAAGGAGTCTACAATCTAAGATCCCTATCTATTATGTGTACATACTAGGAACAATTCAAACAGGAGCCAATTAACGTACCGGCATTTCTTTAGAGCAACCTTTCTAAACCAGAAATTCTCCAGAGGCTGCTAAGTGTTCCTTGAGCAATTAGCAATTTCTGATTCTAAAGCCTAGTACACACAGGCTGAATATCAGCTGGTATCATGTGTACTGCAGCTGGTCTGACAGCCGTTTGGCTGGCTTCTGTCAAAGGGGCATGACCGAAAAAGGTCTGCCGATCAACATCCAATCAGTGCCCTCAGCCAATGGCTGAGAGTGTTGACCAGTGTGTTCTGGTGGGGTGGACCGTGCCCCTGTCAGAGCACAATCCACTGTACTAACATCGGATTGTTAGTACAGTGGCTCCTCCTGAGCTCTTCAGTTTTTTTTTTGTTTAGCCCGCTGGGTTGAACAACACAGAAAAAACTACTAGTGTGTACCAGGCTTTAGCCTAGGTTCACACTGCTGTGATGCAGCACATTGCATTAATTTTGTATGGCTCAAATCGCACTGCATCCACACCAAAATGGTGCAAGACACTTTTTTAGTCGCACACCCATGCAATCCAATTCATGCAAACACTCTGCATTCTATGACCTACGTTTGGGCTGTCATTAACCTTTATTGCCACCCGTAGCAGATCATATGAACACAATGCGATTGCTATGTGGTGCGATGCGGGAAAGTGCAGCAAATCTTGCGCGTTTCTTGCATTGCATCATTGTGAACTGGAGCTAAAGCTGGAAATACATGGTTCAACCAATGGGCTAAATGAAAAGAAACTAAACTGTTTCCCTTATTCACTCATTCCAGGTGGATGGTGGGTGGTGGGAAGGGTCCCTCTGTGCTATTGTATTCTGACAGCAGGGAGACTTCCCCGCTGTCAGAATACACAGATCAGTGGCTGCAGATCGAGCAGCCTTTGTTCAACAGGGTGGTTGAACTGAGGTTGATTGGTAGATCGTCGTCTATTTAACCGCAGCGGTCACACATGGATTGAAATTTAGCCAGTCCCTGCTGTACCAGCCAAATTTTGATTAGTCTTTGGCCACCTTAAGATTAGTAATCAGTGACACCAGTAATGTTTTTAATTACAGTATCTGTGCTAGGAGGGGTTCTTCTCAATTACCGCAAATGTAAGGAGTATTGTCCATTAGTGACCATCACACTAACCTACTAACAGCAGTCCCCTGAGCATGGGAAGTTATTTTAGAATGTAGGAACAAACCAACGTGAACATGCAAGCTCCATGCATATAGTGTCCTGGTTGGGATACAAACCATTATCACAAGGCAGAAGTGCTAGCCAGTAAGCCATTGTGGTGCCCTGCAGGTCATATATAAACATTTCCATGATTCATTGTGTGCAAGGAAATTGGTGCAGTGTTATTTTGGCACCAACACTGGTATTTGGGTGCACTATTTATTTATTACAGCTACAGTGCTTTGAAAAAGTATTCATACCCCTTGACATTTTCCACATTTTGTCATGTTACAACCAAAAACATAAATGTATTTTATAGACATTTTATGTGATAGACCAACACAAAGTGGCACATAATTGTGAAGTGGAAGGAAAATGATAAAAGGTTTTCAACATTTTTTACAAATAAATATGTGAAAAGTGTGGCGTTCATTTGTATTCAGCCCCCCTGAGTCATTACTTTGTGGAACCGCCTTTCCCTGCAATTAAAGCTGCAAGTCTTTTTGGTCTTTGGTTTTTGAGTCTCTACCAGCTTTGTACATCTAGAGAGTGACATTTTTGCCCATTCTTCTTTGCAAAATACCCCAAACTCTGTCAGATTGGATGGAAGCGTCTGTGAACAGCAATTTTCAAGTCTTGCCACAGATTCTTAATAGGATTTAGGTCTGGACTTTGACTGGGCCATTCTAACACATGAATATGCTTTGATGTAAACCATTCCATTGTAGCTCTGGCTGTATGTTTAGGGTCTTTGTTCTGCTGGAAGGTGAACCTCTGCCCCAGTCTCAATTCTTTTGCAGACTCTAACAGCTTTTCTTCTAAGATTGCCCTGTATTGGGCTCCATCCATCTTCCCATCAACTCTGACCAGCTTCTCTGTCCCTGCTGAAGAAAAGCATCCCCACAACATGATGCTGCCACCACCATGTTTCACGGTGGGGATGGTGTGTTCAAGATGATGTGCAGTGTTAGTTTTTTTCCACAGAGCGTTTTGCTTTTAGGCCAAAAAACAATTTTGGTTTCATCTGACCAGAGCATCTTCTTCCACATATTTGATGTGTCCTCCTTGTGGCTTCTTGTGCAAACAGGACTTCTTATGGCTTTCTTTCAACAATGGCTTTCTTCTTGCCACTCTTCCATAAAGGCCAGATTTGTGGAGTGCATGATTAATAGTTGTCCTGTGGACGGATTCTCCCACCTGAGCTGTGGATCTCTGCAGCTCCTCCAGAGTTACCATGGGCCTCTTGGTTGCTTCTCTGATTAATGCTCTCCTTGCCTGGCTGGTCAGTTTAGGTGGATGGCCATGTCTTGGTAGGTTTGCAGTTGTGCCATACTCTTTCCATTTTTGGATGATGGATTGAACAGGGCTCTGTGAGATGTTCAAAGCTTGGGATATTTTTTTTATAACCTAACTGTGCTTTTAACTTCTCCACAACTTTATCCCTGACCTGTCTGGTGTGTTCCTTGGCCTTCATGATGCTGTTTGTTCACTAAGGTTCTCTAACAAACCTCTGAGGGCTTCACAGGACAGCTGTATTTATACTGAGGTTAAATTACACACAGGTGGACTCTACTTATTAGGTGACTTCTGAAGGCAATTGGTTCCACTAGATTTTAGTTAGGGGTATCAGAGTATAAGGCTGGGTTCACACTATCCGACACAAAAACGGATAGACTTTTGATCCTACTTTACCCTGCAACATCGGTCCTACTTCTGTCCTACTTTGGTCCTACTTTAATCCAACTTGAATGAACAAGATAAGATTTTGTTCCGACTTTGAGATAGTGACTTGTCCTTTGACCAATCAAAACAATCCCATTGTGAGATAAATTCCTACTGCTGCTGTAATCACCAAGTCGGATGTCGCAAGTCGGATGGTTAGAACAAGGATCCGACTTTTATCCTACTTCAGTGATATTCAGTGGGCTGAAGTAGGACCAAAGTCGGACCAAAGTAGTACAGGAACCTTTTTCAAAGTCAGACTGACTTGCGTCAGACCAGTTAAGACGGTTCTCATAGCCACTTGCCGACCGTCAACCGCAGGTTGACGGCGACAAGATGGCTCTCCCAGGCAAAACGCCGTCATATGACGGCGGCTGCTAGATCGCGCACAGTGAGCGCGCGCGCGCCGCCGGAGGCGCGCCCGCGGGCTCACTGTGTCCGGGGAGGGCCAGGGAGCGGGTGCCGTGGACTCGATCTCCGCCGGCTACCCGCGATGCCCCCCCCGGAGTGAAAGAACGGAGGTCCGTGTAAGTAAACACGGACCTCCGTTCTGTGAGGGGGGAAGTGCTGTGATCACAGCATTCCTCTATATGGAAGCTGTGATCACTTCCCTTCCCCAGCCAGGGCAGTCCCCCCACAGTTAGAACACGCCCAGGGAACACAGTTAACCCTTAGAGCGCCCCCCTGCAGGTTAACCCCTTTACTGCCAATGGCATTTACACAGTAATCAGTGCATTTTTATAGCACTGATCGCTGTATAAATGCCAATGGTCCCAGAAAAGTGTCAAAATGGTCCAACATGTCCGCTGCAATATCGCAGTACCGCTAAAAATGCAGATCGCCGCCATTACTAGTAAAAAATGTAAAAAAAATAAAAACCCCAGAAATTAATTCTCATCATCCGTAAACGCAGCCACTTTTGCGCAAACCAATCAATAGATGCCGATTGCGATTTTTCTTATCACAAATATGAGGAAGAATATAAATCGGCCAAAACTGATGAAAAAAATGTTTTTTTATATTTTTTTTTTTGGATTTGTATTTTAGGAAAAAGTAAGAAATTTGGGTTTTTTTGCAAAATTGTCGCTCTTCTTTTGTTTATAGCGGCAATCAGAAATGACGCAGTGGTGATCAAATACCACCAAAAGAAAGCTCTATTTTGGGAAAAAAAGGACGCAAATTTCGTTTGGGTACAACATCGCACGACCGCGCAATTTTCAGTTAAAGTGACGCAGCGCCGAATCGCAAAAGGGCTCTGGTCAGGAAGGGGGCAAATCCTTCCGGGGCTGAAGTGGATAGGGTAACATTGATTTTGTGATGTAATGCGACTTGTGCTCACAATGTCGGTTTGTTTGTCGGACAAGTGTGAACTCAGCCTAAAGGGGGCTGAATACAAATGCACGCCACACTTTTCACATATTTATTTGTAAAAAAAAAAATCTGAAAACCATTTATCATTTTCCTTCCACTTCACAATTATGTGCCACTTTGTATTGGTCTATCACATAAAAACCCAAAAATATACATATTTATGTTTTTGGTTGTAACATGACAATATGTGGAAAATTTCAAGGGGTATGAATACTTTTTCAAGGCACTGTAGTTACTGTATTTAAATGAACATTTTTGTGCTCAGAGTTCGGCTTTAACTCTTTCTCAGTCTATCCAAAATGAAAATAAAGTTTGGCTGAAGTTAGGCTTGAGGTAACTAAACACAACAATTAAACCAACTGCTAAATCATCTCAGATTGACTGTTATCATTGGCATTGATTTACTAAAGCTGGAGAGTGCAAAATCTGGTCCAGCTGTGCATAGTAACCAATCAGCTTCCAGGTTTCAGGTCCCATTCACACAGGGGCGATCCGACCTGGCGCAAATTTGCTAGGCAATTGCAGCGCGACTTCAGCGTGACTTACAACACGACTTATGCCAGGGCGACTTTGCCTGTGGCCAATCAGATAAGGGAGGGAGGGGCTTGCCCCAAACATAAATTCTATTCTTTTCACTGTAAAGTCGCTTGCATTAACATCTGAATCCGACTTGGAGGCGACTTCCATTCATTTCTATGGGCACAAGTCGGATAGAATTTGCCTTGAGTCGCGCGGGAACTTTTTTCTGAAGTCGGAGCGACTTAGTAGCGTACATTAAGACGGCTCCCATTCATTTCAATGGGATTTCAGATGTCAAGCGACCTGGGGCGACTTGAGTCTACTCAAGTCGGAGCGACAGTCGCCCCTGTGGGAATGGGGCCTCATTGTCAAAGCTTAATTGAACAAGCTGAAGTTAGGAGCTGATTGGCTACCCTGCGCAGCTGCACCAGATTCTGCACTCTCCAGTTTTAGTAAATGAACTCCTATGTGTCCGGTATGCTTCTGTCTTAATAAAGCTGATAGTTGTCACTGGCTCTTTTATGCAGTGCGTGTTATTATGGTGCATTCATCAAACTAGTCAATTACGTTCCCTTGACGTTAAACGAGTGTTATTAACCTTTTTTTGCTCAAGGCACCCTTTAAAATGATGCACACTCTCAAGGCACCCCATTCTATAATGTCACAAACTAAATTAAATAGTTTTACATAGCACAGCAACGTCAACACACATAGGACACCCAGCATTAAAGGAGACTTCTTCTTACAAAGCAAATATACCTTTTCACACTGGTTCTGATTAGAATTCCAATGTTTCTCTTCTCCCTCACTCAGCTAATGTGACCCCAGTACTGACGGAGAGGGGCAGGGGAGGGACAAACAAGGATGCTGTGCAAGTGCCCAATGTCCTCCTTATTAACTGATGGCATCAATGGTTGCTAGGACCCTGGCGGCTGGAAGGTTGCAATGGTGCACAATGAAAACCTGTGCCTTTGTGTAACTAAAAGGCAGACTTCATCAACTCACTGCTTGTATACAGTTGTGGGCAATTTTTAGGCATTTTTGCACGGCACGCCTAAAGAAACCTGAAGGCACCCTATGACCACCAGCATGATGTTCTCCGTCATAGGCACAAGGTGGAGCAGGCCTTCAATTTGGGCACAACTAGGTGTGGCCAGGTGCTGATTGACATGCTATTGGCTTGTGAATCAGAAATACTAATGCTGGCGGTCAAGCCCTCTGCAATATTGTTTTCACTGTAGTGCAAACAGACACAGCCTATTTGAGAGTGGCAACTCTGCTCTAAATTCAGCAGCAGTGCAGTATTGTTGCCACGCCATCACAGGAAGCTGCATAAGGTGGATTTCACTTATAATTAGGCGTATTTGGTCGCTGTAAAAGTCTGGAGATCTCTTGAGGCTTGAAAGACAAGGAAAAGGACCCCCTGAATGGGACTTTCAATAGGGAAGACCAACTCATCAAGAAGGAGAAAAGTATATAATAAAACTATCAGCATTTATTGATACAATTAAAAATTAATATTGTACATGTGTACATTGATGTGTACATATTGTACATGTGTACATTGATGGCATAAGGGAACATCAAATGGTGTACCCAGTGCCTTAATGAAACAAAATACGATGACAACAAGGATAAAAAGACCACTGGTCTGCCACTCTTTTTATCCTTGTTGTCGTATTTTGTTTCATTAAAGCACTGGGTACACCATTTGATGTTCCCTTATGCCATCAATGTACACATGTTCAATTTTGGCTTCATTTTGTTGTATGTCTTTGAATATTAATTTTTAATTGTATCAATAAATGCTGATTGTTTTATTATATACTTTTCTCCTTCTTGATGAGTTGGTCTTCCCGATTGAAAGTCCCATTCAGGGGGTCCTTTTCCTTGTCTTTCAACATTAGGGATGGGGATAGTCAACTTTTATCATTTGACGTTTAGATAACTATACTGGATTGTCCAAGACATATTCCTCTTTCTCTTGAGGCTTGAAGTAAAAGGAAGTGGTCTAAATTGTGAAAAGGGATTTTTTAAACTATGGAGTATTCTTCTGCAGTTCTAGTTCTAGCAATAGATTGTTTAATAAGGGTTGGATGTCTTCCTAAAAGAGCAAAACATTGAGTTCCATACTACTGTAAAATAGCATAAAATGCTGATCCAGTGATTTATTGGAGTGAAACTCAGAAAGGAGTGATGGGTTTAACCAGGGCCGGCTCTACCACTAGGCGGAGTAGGTGGCCGCCTAGGGTGCACTGCCACCTAGGGCGCCTGGCCATCTGTCACTGGCTGCTCTGCATTGATTCATGTAAAAACTGATACTGTCTGACTGAGATAATGAGATTGTATTATCACATGTCATTTGCAAATGTATGTAGAAATAGTGAGTGATCTGTCAAATACCCCCCTCCACCCCACCCCCCATGAGGCTGTATTTGATGGGCACAGGTGAAGCTGTATTTGATGGGCACAAGTGAGGTTGTATTGATTGGCACTGGTGAAGCTGTATTTGATGGGCACAGGTGAGGCTATATTGATTGGCGCTGGTGAAGCTGTATTTGATGGGCACAGGTGATGCTGTATTGATTGGCGCTGGTGAAGCTGTATTTGATGGGCACAGGTGAGGCTGTATTGATTGGCGCAGGGGAAGCTGTATTTGATGGGCACAGGTGATGCTGTATTGATTGGCGCTGGTGAAGCTGTATTTGATGGGCACAAGTGAGGCTGTATTGATTGGTGCTGGTGAAGCTGCATTTGATGGGCACAGGTGAGGCTGTATTGATTGGTGCTGGTGAAGCTGTATTTGATGGGCGCTGGAGAGGCTGTATTGATTGGATCTGGTGAAGCTGTATTTAATGGGCGCTGGTGAGGCTGTATTGAGTGGTGCTGGTGAAGCTGTATTTGATGGGCGCTGGTGAGGCTGTATTGATTGGTACTGGTGAAGCTGTATTTGATGGGCACAGGTGAGGCTGTATTGATTGGTGCTGGTAAAGCTGTATTTGATGGGCGCTGGTGAGGCTGTATTGATTGGCGCTGGTGAAGCTGTATTTGATGGGTGCTGGTGAGGCTGCATTTGATTGGTGCTGATCAGGCTGGGCAGGGAAAAGGGGGTGGGGTCAGAGGTGGAGCCAGGGGGGCGCAAAATGATGTTTCGTCTAGGGTGTCAAAAATCCATACACCAGCCCTGGGTTTAACCTGCCTTCTTCTGGATTTGTTTCTAAGGATGCATGTATGAAAAGGCTGAACTTGATGGGCATATATCGTTTTCCAATCTATGTAATTAGCAGAGAAGAGATAACTGATCCTTGTATGAGTTTGTCAAGGATTTGGCTTACATCAGACATGATAAATGCTGAATTGTGGATCAAAAGTGACCTCTCCACCCCTCCATCACTATTCACACCATTTATTTGTGATGTTTCTGTTTGTTGTACTGGAGCTTGCCATCATACGAAGCATCTCCAGAAAAAAGCTTTCCTGCAGCTTCCAGTCAGCAATCTGGTGTCTCATAGTCCAACATGCCCACCTTCACACTACTCATATGAACAGCATTCTTGATCCCTGAACAGCACAGTTATTTGGAGCAGCATGTACGGAGGCAGAGAATGCATTAAGGTAAAAGAATTCAAGGCCTTAGAACTACTTTAAGAAATGCGTACTAGTTGTCTTTTTTTTATGGAACTGTTCTCCAACAAAGAGAGTGAGACTCCTAGCAACAACTATGGAAGCTGGGTGGTGATCAGAATTGCAGCACAGAGAATTCACCCAAAAAGTATAATAAATTATTACATGATTCATGAATGGCATACACCCATAACTGGGTGGACATAACCTTTACAACATCTAAATGTAGCTAGGTGCTGGATTACAGAAACACGGAGAAGGAGACAATGTCATTTTTACAGTCAGTTTTAATTCCACTTTCTACTGCTATGCTGGATGTTGAGTTGCACTATCCCCTCCAGTCAACAGAGGGAGAACTATAGTTAGGAAAGTCTATGCTGAACGCTGTGGATCATGGGAATTGTAGTCTGAATTAACAATCACAGAATGGGACTTATGGACCTTTACAATACAGTTCTCATAGGACATTGAGAAGGAAAGGGAGTTGTTTACCAGACTGCACTGGAAACCTCTTCCTCTTTGCAGCACGGAAGCCAAGATGTGCACATCGATCATGGTGCACATGGATCATCCACAGGGCGAGTGACCAGAGACTGGGGCAGCGGAGCACAGACCAAATTGATCAAATCTGCACTGCTGTCATAGGGAGAATGGGGCCTCCTCTCGCCCTCTACTTCCCACCGCTGATTACCAGAGGTATTCTGTGGAGAAATTGTAGTCTTGAGGTTTTTCACTTTAATGCATTCTATGCATTAAGGTGAGAAACCTCCTGTAATGCAGCTGCCCCCCAGAGTCCCCTTTTACTTACCTGAACCTGATCGTTCCAGTGATAAGCATGAGCACAGCTGCTCCAGCTGCTGGCTCGGGTCCTTATTGGACAGACTGATAGCAGCAGCCGCCGCTGCTGTTAATCAAATCCAGCTGGGGGTGGGGCCGAGTCCTGCCGAGTCAATGGACACAGCAGTAGGACCCAGGAGCGCGCCTGCACAGGTGCCCCCAGGGAAAACGCTTCTCCAAGGGGGACCCCAGAAAAGGAGTATTGGGGCTGGGAGCAGGTAAGTATGACATGTTTGTTATTTAGTATCACTTTAAAGTGATTGTAAAGGTACATTTATTTTATTAAAAACCAATAACAAACATGCAGTACTTACCTTACCACTGATCCTCTTCTTTTTCAGTCCCCAGCAGCTCCTGGCTCCCCCCCCATTTGAGGCTTGCTATTGGGGCACTCGAGCAAGCTCACTCCCAAGCTATGCTCTGTGTGTCCATTCACATACAGATTGTGGCTCGGCCCGCCCCTGCTCCTTTCTCATTGGTTCACTGGCTGTGATCAACAGCAGCAGGAGCCAATGGCTCCCACTACTGTATGAGCCAATACAGAGAGAGACTCGGGAGAGCCGCTACTCTCATGCACATCGATAGATTGAGATGGGGCTCAAGTAAATATAAGGGGGGGGGGGTGCACACAAAATGCTTTTTACCTTAATGCATAGAATGCATTAAGGTTAAAAATACTGAGGCTTTAGAACCACTTTAAAGTGGGAAAGAAGATTTAGAAGATATATACTTGTGAAGCTGCTGGTGATGTCACCGGCGCATGCAGTCTGAAAGAATGGCATACCGCAATGTTTCTTCAGAGCCCTGTGCAGTGAACAGCGGCTCCCTCAAATGCGCGGGAGTGACATGATCACGGCTCATCCAATCAAAGGACCGGAGCCCGCCACTGGCTTCATTTTAAGTAAAGTTTCACATAATGTGCTAGTATCCTATGCATACTAGCACATTATTACTGTGCTTTGCAGGTTTAAAAAAGTAAATGGTGAAGAAAAAGAAAAATACTGCTCTTCTCAAAAGATATAAATAGTGCAAATTACAGCTGCCAGCACAACCAACCAACCTAATTGTGTAATCCAGAATATAAATAAAGTGCAGTGCTAGCATCAAAATATTATATGTATAAATAAAGTGCACCGGGCAAAGTGAACAGTATTAGGGTTCATCAAAGAAGTCCATATATAAAAGTCCACATGCAAAGAAATAAAATGATCCAAGTAAAGTTCATCTCAGTGATAAAACTTGTGTGTGCATGTCTTCCAAAAATTATAAACTTATAGACTGTGGTTTTATTACTGAGATGAACTTTACTTGGATCATTTTATTTCTTTGCATGTGGACTTTTATATATGGACTTCTTTGATGAACCCTAATACTGTTCACTTTACCCGGAGCACTTTATTTATACATATAATATTTTGATACTAGCGCTGCACTTTATTTATATTCAGGTTTAAAAAAAGTCAGTTGTTTACTACCACTTTAAATATACTGCATCTATATTGTAACTTTACTGCATCTTTACCGCACTTATACTGCACACTGGTTTACTAAAACGATCGTTAAGTGCACCAGCGTTTCTTAAAGGGCCTCAACGATAGCCAGCAGAAGAACAACATAAAGGATTGCCCCTCCTGTAAAACCATTCAGCAAATCTCCTTTGTTCTCTTCTCCCATTTCCTTAATTTCTGTGGACATTTCCTACCCGGTCAGTTTAGGCCTAGCATAGCTGCCATTAGTGCACACTAGAATTATAGTCCCAGCAACCTGTTAGATCAAGCTTCATTTCTGCTCACTGTTGCACTTTAGGTGACGCTGCTATTCTTTAACCACTTCAACCCCGGAAGGATTTCACACTTTTTGCGATTCGGCATTGCTTCCCTTTAACTGACAATTGCACGGCCCTTTTTTTCCCACAAATAGAGCATTCTTTTGGTGGTATTTGATCACCTCTGCGTCATTTCTGATCACCGCAATAAACAAAAGAAGAGCGACAATTTTGATTAAAAAAAAATTCTTACTTTTTTGCTAAAATACAAATCCCAAAAAAAAAATTTAAAAAAACATTTTTTTCATTGGTTTTGGCCGATTTATATTCTTCCTCATATTTTTGGTAAAAAAAAAATCGCAATCTGTGTTTATTGATTGGTTTGCGCAAAAGTTGCCGCATTTACGAATTCATTTCTGGGGCTTTTATATTTTTGTTATTTTTTACTAGTAATGGCGGCGATCTGCATTTTTAGCGGTACTGCGATATTGCATCGGACATGTTGGACCATTTTGACACTTTTCTGGGACCATTGGCATTTATACAGCAATCAGTGCTATAAAAATGCACTGATTACTGTGTAAATGCCATTGGCAGTGAAGGGGTTAACCTGGAGGGGGCGCTCTAAGGGTTAACTGTGTTCCCTAGGTGTGTTCTAACTGTATTGGTGCTGGGCTGGCAGGGGGAGGAGAGCGATCACGGCTTCCATATACATGAAACCTGTGATCACAGCCCTTCCCCCTCTATGAGAACAGAGATCCGTGTTTACTTACACGGACCTCCGTTCTTTCACTGCGGGGGGCCAATCGCGGGTAGCCGGCGGCGATCAAGTCCGCCCTACCCGCTCCCTGGCCCCCCCCGGAACACAGTGAGTGCGCGAGCGCGCCTCCAGCGCCACGCTCACAGTGCGGGATCTCGCAGCCGCCATCATATGACGGCGGTTTGCGATATCCAACCACTTTGTCGCCGTCAGTCGGCGGTCGGCAAGTGGTTAAGCTAACCTGTGCGTCATGTGTCATTTTATGCTTAGCCTTAACTGTTAGCCATTTTGCATGTTGATGTGTGCTACCACCATTGACAATTTATTTTTATTTGCTTGGTTATCAACTTTACTGAGTAACAATATATTAAAGCGGAGTTCCACCCTGTTAAAAGACAGCAGCTACAAAAAATGTAGCTGCTGACTTTCAACAATCGGACACCCACCTGTCCCACGTTCCAGCGATGCGGCGGCCCGAAGGCTCGCTCTTCTCCCCCTCCCCTCGGCGGCACCTGCATCACAAGTGTGGGCACCCGACTTTGGCTTCAAAGCCGGGCGGGCACTGCACATGCGCGAGTCACACTGCACGCTGTGAATGGCTGGCGTATCTTCTGGGTCCTGTGATGTGTCCCAGAAGTTCGCCGGGTGGCATGTCAGGGGGTCAGCTTCCCTTAAAGCGGAAGTTCCACTTTTGGGTGGAACTCAGCTTTAAGATCACTTTTGATATAGCACTATTATTGGGTAATAGGAACTATTTGTCATGCTTCTCTGCGATTACTTACTTTTACATTCAACCTGATTTTTCTGAGGGGCTCAGGCCCTTGAGAAGGTCAAGGCAAAGAAGAGAGGACCCATCCTATTCAGCGCTGCCTGCAGGGATAGCACTACATAAACATGTCTTTGTAAGTTTGGGGAATAAAACGTCCTTACAGGTATGTGGAATTGATGTAATTCCACAGGGGTTCTTATAATGTCTTTGTTTAAATGCCAATGAATTCTCTTGGGTATGGGGCTTCTCACAACCTCTGTGCATTGAAGAACTCATCCAAAGCCTTTGTGTAGTAAAGGAAGAACGCAGGCCCCTCAGACCCGAGGAGTGAATCGTTACATGAATGTAATACAGAAATACAATCATTATTGAAAGTTTATGTAAAGGAAAAGCTTCTTTTTTTTTACTTTTGCATATGTGTATTGCTGTCTGTGTATCCTATTAGGAGATCATTTGTCTCTGACCTGATGACCATTACCATTGAATGTGAGGGGAATGCCAACATTTTGAGTTGTCCCCAGAAAAGGAATAGAGGGAAAATTATTTGATTGGGACTATTGTCTAAGTGAAGATTAAAGCCTCGTACACACGGGACGACAATCGTATACAACAGGTCGTATTAACGACCGTTGTATGCGAAATCGATCGTTCGTATGCGCGATTAGAACAGCTGACATACGACGGTCGTACAAGGGGAGTTGTATGAGCAGACTAGAAAACTTGGTCGTACCAACAAGCGGTTGACCGTTGTATTGTGTGTACAGAGAAGTTGGTACAACAAGTTGTATTGTGCAAAACACGCATGCTCCGAAGTCAGGAATGGCCAGATGCTAATTACATGCACCTGAATGTTCTCCTGTGGTCGTACGATCGTGTCAGTATGCAAGTTACATTATCCAACATACGATTTGCGACGATCTAATGTACGTTTCCTTTCGCTTCTTGTGTCTACAGAACAGAAAGTGAAGGAGTATCTTTCAATTGGGACACAGATGGCAAAAAAATCCTGACACGGTTTTTAACCATTGCCTACTCCATGCAAAATGACAAAATACATTTTGGATTTAGACATATTTTAATAATATTCTACATGTAATAAAATTTGCCTTTGTTATCCACGATGCTGTTTGTTCCCTTTTCTGTGTTTGCACACAAGGTTACGTTGGCAGTGACGCTTTGCTAAATGGCAATACAAGATAATCTATTGTCTCTATGTAAATGGAGGGTGACCTCATGTTCTTACTGAGGTGTCGGTTCAGTTTGCTATCCGTACCAAAACAATTGAGATGAACAAAACACAATTGTCTTTTCATTGAGGGGTCAAAGCAAAGACAGTTTTTTTAAGAAGACCCTAGCCATCTCTAAAACAAAATTCTTTCAGAGCTTCCCCTCACCGATGCCCTAACATGTTATCTACTAGGATGAGCGAAATTGAGTTTTAATTTCACAGAAATTTAAGAAAAAATAAATTTTAGCAAATGTTTCCAGTTTGGGTTACTTGGAATCAATGGCAGAGGCTAAATTAAATGTTAAGTGCATTTTAAGGCCTCATACACACGGGCGTCTGATAATAAATAAGCAAAACGTGGGGTCCGACGTTTTTGAAAAAATCTGCGTTTTTTGCGGCGTTTTGCATCGGCGTTAGCAAGCGTTAATAAGCGTTAGTGAGCGCCGGCGTCAATAGGCGTTTTTTAAAAAAAAAATCAGTCCTCTGCTATTTTTCAACCTAAAAACGTCGGCGTCAAAAAACGGCGGTTAACGCCGGTACGGCGTTAGTTGGTGTTTGTTAGCGTTAGTTGGCGTTTTGCGGCGTCGGCGTCAAAAAACGCCAAAACGCTACAGCCGCAGAACGCACTGGTCCTGCGTTCTAGAAACAGCTCACTAACGCCGACGCCCTCTACTGCTCACAAACGCCGGCGTTTTTAGAGGGCCATTGAATAACATGGAGAGCTGCAAAAAATGCCTACAAACGGCGGCATCCAAAACGCCTGTGTGTATGAGGCCTAAAACAAAAAAATGCAGGTGGAAACCCGCGCTCCCTACTGTAAACAGAATAAAATGACAATACCAGTGGCACTCAAAACAAACTGATCAATTTGTGACAAAGATGAAAAATAAAAAATGCAGCGCTAGTGAGAAATCATATATCAAGTGACATAGTGATGCTGATATTTATTTCAAAACAAAGTCTGACTATTAATAGTTCTTAACATATGTGAGTCCAAATGAATAATCAATCCTGAGTGAATAAAATATCATGACTCTGAGTCCAAGTAAATAGTCAATAGTAAGTGAGTATAAATAAATTGTGAATATCCAACAAAAAATTGGTGATAAAACATAAATCCAATCTGAAATTCGGACAACAAGATCTATGGAATAGCCTGCTTATCAGATACAGGTAAGAAACCAGCAAGAAGTCCGTGAACACAATTCAGTTCAGAGGGCAATCTCAGTATCCACAATGGAGGCTCCCCAGTATTCAGAGTATCTCTGCAGAGTGCTGGAATGGTCTTGGGATTACCCTTCACCTTTGGTTCATGTGCTGTACGACTCAGTGGATAAAAAGAAAAGGGAAAACCCCCATAGTGTAATACCATTTAAACACTTTTATTTAAAAAAGGTTAAAAGCACTTACAAAAAGTAGCAGCAAATGAGCTAATCCAATAGCAATATCTCCAGTGACATGAGGGGAACCAAAACCCAACGCATTTCGACTAAAAAGTCGTCTTCTGGGGTTTGTGTTAAAACAAAGCGTGCTTGCCCTTTTTGCCCTTTCTACAGACCTATCCTAACCCATCTTCTTCCTCTACGGATGCTTACTTCTCTCTATATAATACCCATGGTTCCACTGTTTCTTTACATCCAACGCCTCAAGTAGGGTTGCCACCTGTCCAGGATTCACCTGGACAGTTCGGGTTTGGAATCGTTCGTCCAGGTTTCAGATTGCCTGAAACCTGGACACATTATTCAGACTGGACCATGGCTTCCCAGCAGGCTTGCTGGCTGCAGTTGTCTAAGCTGAGATGTTACACTCTCTTTCACACTGCGCAAATCCAGTACTAATAATCCCCCCCCCCCAAACACACATAGACGGGAGAGGAGTGAGGGCTCGATCTGCACATCTTCCTCCCGTTCCTACCCCTCTGTGTCTGCTTACACTCCAACCCCTGGCGCTGTGCCTCAGAAAAGGAGAGGGGGCCGGAAATTTGAAGTCCAGCAGCCTCAGATACATCTGGATGAGAGGTGCTGACTGCCAAGGGGTGAGTGAGCTCCCCATCCATCCCTGTCTGTGAGTGAAGTCTCCCACCTTCTCTCTCCTACCTCTGAGTGAGTACACTAAGGTAAATTAGGGTTCTCAGAGCTCCCCTTACATCAGAGTTCCCCTTTACAATAGAGGCAACAGTGTTCCCCCTTACATCAGAGTTCTCAGTGTTCCCCCTTAAATCAGGGTACCCAGAGCATCCCTTATGTTAAAGTCCCCAGAGTTCTCCCTTACATCAGAGTCTGCAGAGTTCCCCCTTACAGTATAAGGGAACTCTGCGAGTTCAGATGTAAAACGGGAGCTCTGTGGATTCAAATGTAAAAGGGGAACTTTGTTGACTCTGATGTAAAGGGGGATGCTTGTTATTAACTTCACATGATTAGAAATGTTATTGAATAGCAAAATATATGAATAGTTCATACTATAAAAAAAAAAAAAAAAAAGAATTGCTGTGAGCCACTAAAGTGTTTGGGTTTGACTTGAAGAAATGGTGGCAACCCTAGCCTCAAGGCTTGGACGCATCTGTTCGTTACAGCCCTATAGACTCCTAAAGGACCATTTTAAAACCTTGGGACATAGCCGCCTTCTTCTTGCTATATGCTTACTCATTTCCTTCACCTCACTTCTCGTCGTACATCCACTCATTTTCTTCACCTTCTCTTTGCAATGCACTTGCTCATCTCCTCCACCTTCGCCCTCACTATACATCTGCTCATCTTTTTCAACTTCTTCTACACCTGCTCTTCTCTTTCACCTTCAGCCCTATGCCATACATTCTCTCATCTCCTCCACCTTTCCCCTCACTATAGATCTGCTCATCTCCTTCAACTTACGCCCCATGCCATACATCCGCTCATCCCATTCACCTTTCCCCTCACTATAGATCTGCTCATCTCCTTCAACTTACGCCCCATGCCATACATCCGCTCATCCCATTCACCTTGTCCTCACTATACACCGCTCATCCCCTCCACCTTCCCACTCAGTATACAGCTGCTCAACTCCTCCACCTTCCCCCTCACTGTATAACCGCTCATCTTTTTTAACTTTTCCTCGCTATACACCTGCTCGTCTCCTCCACCTTCTAGCCCATGCCATACATCCACTCATCCACTTTAACTTCTCTTTGCTGTAAACCTGCTCATCTCCTCTACCTTTGCCTCACAATACATTCATTTACTTACTTCACCTTCTCCCTACTAAACATGACTGTTTGGCTGAGCTGAATGTTCATACTGTAGCGCTGGACCTGCTAAGTAGATTGAGGAGAAACTCACCCAAGCTCTACCACTGTATAGTTCGTTAGTGTACAGAGTTGTCGGTGCGCTGGCTAGTAAGGTTCACAGTAGATCCATAGTAATTGAAAGCTGGCAACTCAATAGCTTCTTCATGAGAGCTTTATTGTAGCATCAAAAGCAGTAAAAACATCCAAAATGCCGACGCGTTTTGACTTAAGCCTTCATCATGCTTTTATGCTACAATAAAGTTCTCATGAAGAAGCTATTGAGTTGCTGGATTTCAATTACTATGGATCTACTGTGAACCTTACTAGCCAAAGCACCGACAACTCTGTACACTAATGAACTATACAGCGGTAGAGCTTGGGTGAGTTTCTCCTCTTACTGTATTGCCTGCTAAGTAGATGCCCGGGTTATTTTTCCAATAGTTTCCTCGCAGCCAAGCACACAATTGAGATCAGTTTTCAAACTCGTTAACCAGTCTAGGGGTATGCTTTTTTGATGCTTTAATTAGAATTTGGATGAGTGGTAGTGGTAGAATACTTCAATACCCTATAGTAACAATTTGAGGACACTGAACTCTCTCTGTGAAAGAGCTGTAAGCCAAGTCCTTACACAATCTGTTGATGGACTGAGCTTTGTAGTAACACATTGAGGAGATGAATCTTCTTCCTTGGACATCCAAGCAAAGCCCTTTCACTAAGAATTAAATAGACTGAGCTTTTCAGGACACTAAACACAATGTCCCCTTTAAAGCCAGCTGACTCTAGCATAAAAGGGATGGCAACAGCACACAGTCTCTATGATCTCTCACACCAACCTGTACTCACTAACGACCTTGAAAAATTGGTTGCCTCCTTCCAATATCTTCCAGATACTTTCACCCCATGACAACAGACTAGATCCTCAGATGACAGCCCTTCAATCGGCTTCAGCAAATCTCAGCAGGTAGGCCTCCAACTAGGTCCAATGAGGCCTCGATAACCCGCAGGCACATGGCAGAATTGTCTAGGGGACTAGTAGCCCCCTAGGCTGCGATCTCCTTCTTAGGGAAAAAAAGACAAGTTGCGCTTAGTTTCAAGAGTATTTATACAGACTCCCTGTCCCCATCTAGGCACCTCTCCCCAGGATTTGGCCTAGGTGGCATAAATATTCAGCTGCTGATTAGACTCCTCCTGCCCACTAACTTCCAGAACATTTCAAGACAACCAGGAAGCAGTCAGTCCTGCAGCCACTGAAACACAAAAACAGACCAGAACAATCAAATACAGCTACACTGAGTACAGTGAGTCCAAACTAAATTTGCCTAACGTTGAAATGCAGCTCCACTGGAAACAGTGAACAAGAACTAAATTTACCTAATCCTAGAACCTATCCAGGAGGGTGCTACAATACTTATAAGCCTAGCAGATAATGATGGTACCTGAGGTCTTGTATTCACATCAGGCATGTACTGGTCATCGGGACTACTGGGAGTTTCCTGGTGGGCCGATGGCTCAGTGGGCCGGTCAGGCACAGTCCTGGAGCCACTCCTCACTGACAGGAGTGATCACGATTTCACTCCTGTCACCAAGGAGCACCTGCCGACACTTGCTGGAGTGAGCCATGGGCTTTCTGCTCCCTCCAGCCTGCAGGGGGAGATATACAGCCGGCACACTTTCCTTCCTCTCTCCCCTTATCACATGACTGGAGAGAGGAACGAGAAGCTGTCAAACCTGAGTGACATGAGTCACATCGACA
>BLSH010064947.1:34573-96585 GCA_018402905.1 Glandirana rugosa
GAGAGCCTCATATTGATTGTGGACATTGAAGGAAACTTTTGTACTATTTTTTTCTCTTTTCATAAACTAAACCAGAAAGAGGAAGAAGGAGGAAAATGAAAAAAGGAGAAAAAGAAGGGGAAAAGGGGGGGTGAGGAGAAGTGCAGAGAGGAGGGAAAAAGAAGGGTGTAACATAAATGTAAAGTGTAAGATAGTTTGCCTTAGCAAGATGTGATAGGATTTATTGAAATAGTATAATTGTGGGTGTAGTTTAATTCTGTGTTATTAAATATAAAGTATGCAGTTAGCAGCCATGCCATATGTCATTTCATTAGCATGTAAATAGGACCAAGCGAGCTAAAGAGTCCAGTTGACAACTGGACGCTAATAAGAGTTCCCAATCAGAATGAGCAAAAGTTGGCACCTTCTGGAAGCTTCAAACAGAAATCTCAGTCTGGAGTCCGCAGGGGAGCATGAGAAGGTCCCGGAGGGTCTACAAGCCTTGATTAGTATCAACAGATCAAAAGAATACATTTAATCTCTCATAAAAGCTGAAATATTAGTGTCAGAGAGATGAAAATAATTCCTTTTAATTATACGGATGATGAGCTTCCAGTACATACCAATCTGTATTTGTAGCTTGTTTCGGTTCTCAGAAAAACACACAAAACCGTTAGATGGTGCTGGGCTGCAGCAGGTAGATTGTGTTTGTCACTGTCTCGAACGGAAAAAGGCGCTGGTTTTGGAAATCCTATCCATGTATAAGCGGTCAGCGCCGTTCTGATCCGGTTTGACGTTGGTCGTTTTGGAAAACATGAAACATCCTGTGGGCTGGAACGGGAACACCCCCCCCCCGGGTTGATTGGCCAGGGGCTAACGTCCAGCCCACATCCGTATTTCAATAAATTAGGGAGTCTCCATGTTCCAGGGGTGCCTCTACGAAGTCAGTTCTAAACTGGGGGGTCTCCATAAATTCTTTGACATACTTCTGTCCAGGGATAGACTGCGGCAACATAACATTTATTTCTGTTTTTATTCCTTTTTATTTTCATAGCAAATTGCCAATTGTATGTATTGTCTGTTTAGCTTTTTGTATTTTTTGTAACTCCTTTTTCTTTGTATATAGTTTATGCACTGCCCACTTTCGGAATATCAAATGTTAAAATGAATAAGTGAATTCTGTGCACTGACCTAGGACTCATATCTCTAGAGAGATTGTTGTATTTTAGTGCCTTAATACTCGGTTTAAGCTACATGCCAATCGGTGTGCAATTGCTCTGTGTGTGTGGGCAGATTGCATGCAGTTTGTAAACTCACAGATCTGCCAGACGGAGATTTGTTTGTGTGTGTGGTGGCTCAGCAGACCAGTCTGCGGATAAACTGTTCAGTGGTGGAAGGCTATCGTTTACTGTGGGTCTGGTGTGGGTGTGTGGACAGTGGGAAGAGTGATTAGCACTGGGGTTTTAGCTTGCAGGATAGCTAGAGAAACCCTAGAAATGTGTATTAATTGCTAGACTGCTCCCCAACCATTAGAGTGCACCAGATTGTATGTAAGATTTGTATCTGCCTATGTGTGGTCAGCCATCTGAGTTGGAGTGGAGTCTCCATCTAGTGGTGGCCAATGGTAGTGTGGGCTGTGAAAGTAGAATGAGGTCTTACTGCAGTATAAGTTCCCCCTTATTCCCTCATACAACCCCAGTCACGGAATGCACGTCGCGGTTAACTAGTCACCATGGGCGTGTGTGATTCGTGGCAAAGGGGAAGGGAAGAGGAAAAAAGGAAGGGGGGGTAGAACAATAGATTACAAATGAAACCGGTGCAAAAAGGGACACCAGTGTCTATCAGCCAGTGGGACTCACAGCGAGAAGTGATTTTCCCTCATCAGAGTATACAAACATGTTTCACGGAGTCCACATTTTGGTATACACCTCACGTTTATGTTGGTTCGTCAATACAAGATCCTCCATGAAATTCAACTCCTCAACCTTGCAGAGCCAGAATCCAATGGACAGAGGCTGCGGATTTCTCCACCTAAGGGATAGACTTGGCAGTGTTCAGAAGGTGGCGCAGGATTGAGCTTTTGTAGATTTTAGGAGGTATGTTAGTGACATGAAGAAGAAAAAATGCCGGGTCACCCGAAGCAGAATAGCCTGCGAATTTCTTAACAATCCAGCAGACCTCCTTCCAGTAGTAACTGAGCTTAAAGCAGGACCAAAAAGACATGCAGGAGTGTCCCCCGTTCCTCCTGGCAACGCCAGAATCTATCTGAAGTACTCAGAAAGAACTTATGTAGAATTGAAGGGGTTCTGTACCACTGCATCAGAGTCTTGACATGATTCTCCTGAATATTTGTGCAAAGTGAAGATTTCAAGGCAAAGCGGACCATAGTAGGTTTTTCGTGACTCTGTAAAAGTCCTCCACAAATCAGCTTCCCATTTATCAAAATGGGGCAGTGTGAAATCTTCTGGAGGCAGAACCAAAAGAGAATAAAGCTTAGATAAAGCATGAGGAAGAGCACCGCTGTCCGAACGGTATTCTTCTAGTGTGGTCAGTCTACGCTGGAAGCTATTCGGAGGGGATAGAGAGTGAACAAAATGGTGGATTTGTAGAACTCTACAAAAATCCAATTTGTAGGTGCCCATCGGAATCATAAGAGTCTGTAATGAAGGCCAGGATCCCGTCGCCAGTTATTGTTCTTAACTACTTTTGTAGATGTAATTTTTGTATATAAATGTGCTCCTGCAGATATTTTTGCCTTTTGCAATCAATAGATCTATCAATAGATGTAGACCGGGCAGCTCAGGATCAAGCCTGCACAAGTGCCCCCATAGAAAGTGGCTTGCTATGGGGCACTTGCTGAAGAGGATGAGCCAGGAGTGGAGGGACCCCAGTAGAAGAGGATTAGGGCTGCTCTCTGCAAAACCATTAGAAAGAGCAGGTAAATATGGCATGTTTATTATTTTAATGAAAACTTTTAAGATTTAATATCACTTTAAATCTATAGTTTGAAAAAAAGTGTTTTTTCCCAAAGATAAAATGTATTTTTTATATTTCATTTTATTACTCTGAAGTGTATAACAGTTATTTATAAGCTTTAATATTTTTTATCTTTCATCTCACATTTCAGCCCTCATGTACAGCCCATGAAATGTGTTTCTGGAATATTCTAGATTTACCCAATCTAATTCCAGCTTTACCTATCCCCAACACAACCCAGGGTGACTGTGCCAGCTGCCAGCTTAATATACATAGTCACATCACCATTATGCTGTTGGATAACAATAATACACAGCTCTCCTATGATCAAACCGCAGGCACCCAGCACCATTGACCTGCTATTTGTTGGGCCTAAAGCAGTGGTTCTCAACTCCGGCCCTCGGGACCCACCAACAGGCCAGATTTTAAGTATTACCTTGGGGAGATGCAGACTAGAATACTGCAATCACTGAGCAGCAAATTATATCACCTGTGATGCATTTTAGTTATCCTGCAAACCTGGCCTGTTAGTGGGTCCCGAGGATAGGAGTTGAGAACCACTGGCCTAAAGGCTCATACATACTATAAGAAAATCGGGCGAACATTTTTGTCCAAAGAATTTTCGTACGATTTTCGTATAGTCTGTACACAACTTTCGACAGCTGATTTACGAATTTTTGTATGAAAATTCCAGAAGTGGCAAACTTCAAAATTTTTCTCGTACGGAAACAGAACAAACGATTTCTGTTTAACGTGTATAGTTTTTATACAAGAGAAATCAGAAAAGAAAGACTGCACGTGATCAGAGACAATAAACAACAACAAAAAAGCCTTTGTCATAGGAGAATTTCCGTACAAATTTTTGTTCATTGGTTTCGATTTGCTGTGAAACAACGAGGAAAATTGGACGATCGTTCGCCAGATTTTCTTATAGCGTGTACTCCACTTTAAAGTTGTGTACAGTGTTATAGTTTGTCCCCACCCCTGCTGCAGTCACTTTTGCGGGACAATATAAAGTCTGTTTTATACACCCCCTAGTAGATTTATGTGGTTTGTTCTAACCCCTGTTAAGGCATGTGAGATAAAATAAATTAATTGATATACTGGATACTATTAATACATGTGCTGACACCTAACAGTTACAAAATACAATGTTATATGCTATAGGACAGTGGTCTCCAAACTGTGGCCCAGGAGCCAGATACCGCCCTTTGCTTGCTTTTATCCAGCCCTTGGGGCACTATTTCATCCACTGATACCAACAACAAGGCATAATTCTCTCCACTGACACCAATGAAGGGGGTACATTTCCCCCCAATGACACCATTGATGGGGCAAAATTCCTCCCACTGACACCAACAATGGGCAAAATCCTCCTAATGACTCCAACAATGGGGCCCGATGACATCAATGATGGGGCAGAATTCCTCTTAATGACTCCAATGATAGAGGTAAATGACATCAATGAAGGGGCACAATTCCTCCTACTTACACCAATAATAGGGCACAATTACCCTTACTGAAACCAACAATGGGGCATTATTTTTTCCCACTGATGTCGGTACCTTTTCTACTCCCGCTGTCCACAATCCAGCATCCTAAGGTCTGAATGGCAGTAAACTGGCCCTTTGTTTAGAAAGTTTGTAGACCTCTGCTATAGGGGCCCTTAAAAGATTGTGTGTGGCACTGATGCATGAAGGGGGTCATAACATGTACAGTGCATTGTTGAGGATGTCAATCTAGATACTATTAAACCATACCGCCCAACTTTGTGAGATAGAAAAGAGGGACACATTATAGCAGCCATTCTCAACCAAGCTTCTTTGAAAACCTGGTGTTCCTCCAGAAGTTGCTTTGTGTTCCCCTAGCTTTAGCTGATTGAGCTTCCATTTGATGGTGCCTGTTTAGTTCCAGGACCACTATCACTTGGCAGAGCCAGTTGCATGGCACCAATTATTTTATCAGCTGTCTGCAAGGGTGGCATTCTTACCGCTGCAGTAAAGGGGCATTCTTTCCTTAAGTAACCAAACCAAGTGTCATTTTTCCCACTGACCCCCTAATGAATTGGTTTTAGCAAGGGTTCCTCAAGAACTGAAAACTATGTCAGGGGATTCTCGGTGGTAAAAGGGTTAAGAAAGGCTTCTTTATGGCATGACATATATAGGTGAAGGACATATCCCTGCCTTACCTTCAGTAACATGGACTATGAGGATTAATGCACAAAAATGATTGGTTTTACCCACTTTTTTTATAGCACTACTTTTCCTTAATTTTGGCTCTTCAAACTAACAAATAGAATAACTTATATTTTAAATAAAAGGCTTAGAACAGTAAAACATTTTTATATGGAGATACTTACATCAGGCCAAAACAAAAGACAACTGAGGAAGAAAGAGGGACAGAGGGATTTGGTTCCAGATGAGGGACAGTTGGGAGGAATGTTAACCACATGCTGCCCACCCACAGTACATGGGTGGCAGCTGCAAGCTACATGATGTACTGGTCGATTAGCACATGCGCATAGGTGAGCCTCCTGGGGCACGCAGCAGCACAATCCCCTGACCGTTGTGTCTGGTGGACACCGTGGATCACGGTGATCAGTTCCTGGCCTCTGTGAGAAGCGGAGGTATTATGTGATTGCTATGACCAATCATAGTGATCACATGATTAAGCAATTAAGCAAAACTGTCATTAATGGCTTCCATTGCTTACTATTGTGATGCTGTTATTTGCCCACAGCTATCACCTGAGCCAATCACAGCACCCTTTACCATGTGGTTAGCTGTAGCCAATCACAACATCATAATAGTAAGTAAGCTGTCATAATTAAAAGCCATTCATGACTATTGCTTATGACAGTGATAATCATTATGGTGACACTGAACTACTCTAATAACAGTATGCAAAAAATAATAGTAAAAGAGGAAAAAATAAATAAAAAAAAAGAATAATCTTTAAAATTTTGAGTAAAAAATTATTATTATTATTATTATTATTTTTTGCATACTATCATCAGTCAGTATGATTATGCTGTACTGCACTGGTAAAAAAAACAACATGTATTTAATTTCTTTATATTGCAAAAAATTGTGACAAAAAATTACAGCTTCAAAAAACATGCAGTGCCTCTTACTAAATACTTTGGACTGTCTGCTTGCCAAAAAGGGGTAATTTGGGGAGTATTTGTACTTTCCTAGGCCATCAGTGCATCAGGATTGATCCATTTTCAAATATACTGTATATACCATAATTTGTAGACTCTATAACTTTCACACAGACTAAATAATAAACACTGATTTGGGTTTTCTTTTACCAAAGCATATATTGTGACCTAAATGTATGAAGAAAGATTGTTTGCAAAATTTTATAACAGAAACTAAAAAAACATGTTATTTATTTTTTCAAAATGTTTATTTTTTCATTTATATAGAAAAAAAAACAAAGTCATGATTAAATACCACCAAAATAAAGCTCTATTTGTGTGAAAAAAAGATTACAGTATATATATTTCATTTGTGTACAGTGTTGCATGACTGAGCAATTGCCAGTGATATTAGAACAGTGCTGAATGGCAAAAAATGCTTTGGTCAGGAAGGGGGAAGGGGGGGGGGGTAAAACCTTCCAGAGGTCAAGTGGTTAAAGTGTTTGTAAAGGTTTTTTTTTTTTTTTAATTAACAAACATGTCATACTTATATAAACCATATGACAATATAAAATGCAAACATATATTGTATATTCATTCCACCACAAGTGAATAGTGAAAAATAATAGGTGAAGTGAGTGAACACCAACAGCAATTGAATAGTCCAAGGTGTCAAAAGGCAAATTTAAGTAGCCATGTGACAACAGTTCAATGAACAATACTAAGTGAATGCCCACGTGTGCAAGTGACGCTTCCAAAGATAAATAGTTGGTCAGTGATCCACCACCAAATGTATAGCCATCACACTTACCAGAACTAGTGGACTCATATACCATTGGCATTGAGTCAACAAAGCTGTATGTAGTTGGCACCCTTTCCAGGACAAGCTCAATCCAAATGTAAGGGATGTACGCATGTCTCCCAGTACTCCAAGACAGAATGAATGATCACCGCACTCACAGCTCAACTTCCCATCTCATGGCCTTATGCAAAGAGATACCAAACAAGCCCATATAGTGTAAAACTATTACTAAAAAATGAAAATAGTGATAAACATTTACAATAAGATGTAATACAGCGCAAAATCCATCCAGATAAAGATAGGGATCCTGCATAAGAAAACACAATGACATCATGGACACGAGCTCCAACGAATGTGTTACGTCATACTTGACATCATCTGGAGTGTGGGAGCTGCGTCCCCTCATTGTGCTTTATATAAAATTGGCATCCAGTAAAAATCTATCATTTTGGCAATCATATAAAGTATAGATCTGGTATGCGATGTACAGACAGACCCACTAATATGACACTGGGCGTACGTATTACGCCTTGCTATTGGTTGGCCATAGCTAAGATGGCGCCAGGTGTACGTTTCAAGCCTTGCTCTGGGCTTACTAAACTGTGAGGATAGTAATAAACTAAGGTGACGCAAGACCTGCGTTCCAAGCCTTGTTCTCAACTCACAGAGGCATCAAGCGTGTATCCCAAGCCTCAGTATGACAGCTGGTATATAGAAACATGTTATACTTATCTGCTCTGCGTAATGGTTTTGCTCTGATCCTCCTCTTCTCAGGTCTCCTGACGGCACTCCTGGCCCCTGCCCCTGCTGAATGCCCCCATAGCAGGCTGTTTTCTCTGGGGGCACTCATGTGTACTCACTCCCAAGCCACCTCTGTGTGTCAGCCATGCCCTCGCTCCCTCCTCACTGGCTGGGGATGACAACAGCGGAGGCCAATAGCTCCTGCTGCTGTGTCTCAGCCAATGAGGAGGTAGAGACCTGGGAGAGCTTCTGCTCTCGTGTACATTGCTGGATCGGGATAGGGCTCAGGTGAGTACTGGGGGGGGGGGGGGGGGCTGAGTAGGAAGCTGCACATTAAAGGTTTTTTATCTCCATGCATAGAATGCATTAAGGTAAAAAACCTTCAGCCTTTACAACCACTTTAAACATAGCAAGAAAGGAGACCGCGAACACAGCTTTTCTTTATTTCAAATAAAAAACAGCGCATCACAGACTTCAGTCCATAATAAAGGCAGATAAAATAGATAATCCAAATACAGTAAAAAGTCCCCAGGTGTAATCCATGATGCTCTCATACCAAGAACATGCAGGTGAAGATAACGTGGGTCCTACATCACCACCACTAGGGTTGGGGGCAGCCACACGACCGGTGAAGAGGAGCACCTTCAGGGGACTGCTTGTCCAGTGGGGAGGAAGCCTTGCTGTGTATGTGCTCTTCAATGGTGTGTGCTCGGCCCTCCAATGGCTCATCTGCTCTCCATGACACAGACAAGGAGCCCCTTGAGAGGGGCGAGGAATAAGGACGTAACGCGTACCTGAGGAAGGAACACGCCGAATGTCACCTGCACGGCCATCTTCTTGTGGACTTGTGATTTTATTCTGAACCTTTATGTATGTGATGCCTGCATACTAGCACCAGTGGAGGTCCTTTGAAATGTGAGTACCCCATTTTATGTGCAATAAATTATGATTTTAAACAGAGAGCACTAGAAAGTGTCTGTTTTTATCTGCATATGCCGGGGGATCACTTTTGGAGCCTATATGAGTAACCAGGTTTGAAGACCAGGACCCTCATCACCAAACTTGAGTGGCATATGCTTGAAGGCCTTTTTGGTCAAAGGAAGGAGGTGAGAGGCTGCTAGTGGTGGTGGTGTAGGACCCACGTTATCTTCACCTGTATGCTCTTGGTGTGATAGCATCACGGATTACACCTGGGGACTTTTCACTGGATTTGAATTATCTATTTTATCTGCCTTTATTATGGACTGAAGTCTGCGCTGTACTGTTTTTTATTTGATTTATCTTGAAAGGATTGTGAATTGCCTTTGAGTGTCCAGCTTGCAAATCTTCCTTTCCATTCATTTTTGATTGCATCTCTGCACTGAAGTTTCTTTCATTTCTTTATTTCAAGACTGAAAGGAACTGGAAATTGTATTTTGACAATCAGATTTTTTTTCTGGTTGTAATAAATGATAATGTTCATTGTTTTCCTGAACGTATTCAGTACTAGCTATTCTCCAAAGGTTTTTCCAAGCATGACAGCCAAGAAAAAAGTTTTGTTTCGAAATAAACTTTATTTTATCTGGAAGAGCACAGAAGTTTTCTTAAGCTTGGCGGTAGTGTTTGGCTATCTATAGTGTCACTTCCTGTTGTGTTCCAATATAAACTCTTTCCAGGAATGTACTGTCACACCCAAAGGATATTATATAACGTCAGTGGCTGTGCACATGTGTAGTCTGTGTGACCAGGAGTTACTATGTGATATAAAGAACAAGAGGGAGTGTGGTGCTGCCTCTCTGTAAATAAAGTGAATATTAATAAAAAAAGGTGCATGAAATATGTGCAAAAAAAAAAATCGCAAAAACTGTAAAAAAAAGTGCTCTGTGTCCAATAAAAATGCATATATATAAAACCTAATGTGTGTGTATTTTTTCAAAAACAATACATATTAAGTGATCAAAAAACTTCAGTCAATAAAATTGATACAAGGTATGTTCTCTTGAAGTGAGGTCCGTTCACACAGGGGCGATCCGACTTCGGCGCGACTTTGCTAGGCAATTGCAGAGCGACTTCAGGCGACTTACAACACAACTTATGGCAGGCGAATTTACTTGTGGTCAATCAGAGAAGGGAGGGAGGGGGTTGCCCCAAATAAAATTCTATTCTTTTCACTGTAAAGTTACTTGCATTAAGATGGGGGATCCGACTTGGAGGTGACTTCCATTGACTTCTATGGTCACAAGTCGGATAGAAATCACCTTGAAGTCATGCAGGAACCTTTTTTGAAGTGGGAGCGATTCAGTAGCGTAAATTATGATGGCTCCCATTCATTTCAATGGGATTTTAGATGTCAAGTGACTTGGGGCGACTTGAGGCGACTCAAGTAGGAGCGCAAGTTGCCCCTGTGTGAACGGAGCCTAAGGGTCCGTTTACACAGGGGCGATCCGACTTTGGCGCGATTGCTAGGCAATTGCAGAGCGAATTTCAGCGCGACTTTGGTGTGACTTCAGCGCGACTTGCAACACGACTTATGCCAGGCGACTTTGCCTGTGGCCAGACAGAGAAGGGAGGGAGTGGGACACAATCATGAAGTGGAACGAAATTTATTGGATATTTTAAACTTTTTTAACAAATAAAAAACTGAAAAATTGGGCGTGCAAAATTATTCAGCCCCCTTAAGTTAATACTTTGTAGCGCCACCTTTTGCTGCGATTACAGCTGTAAGTCGCTTGGGGTATGTTTCTATCAGTTTTGCACATCGAGAGACTGATATTTTTGCCCATTCCTCCTTGCAAAACAGCTCGAGCTCAGTGAGGTTGGATGGAGAGCGTTTGTGAACAGCAGTTTTCAGTTCTTTCCACAGATTCTCGATTGGATTCAGGTCTGGACTTTGACTTGGCCATTCTAACACCTGGATATGTTTATTTGTGAACTATTCCATTGTAGATTTTGCTTTATGTTTTGGATCATTGTCTTGTTGGAAGACAAATCTCCGTCCCAGTCTCAGGTCTTTTGCAGACTCCATCAGGTTTCCTTCCAGAATGGTCCTGTATTTGGCTCCATCCATCTTCCCATCAATTTTAACCATCTTCCCTGTCCCTGCTGAAGAAAAGCAGGCCCAAACCATGATGCTGCCACCACCATGTTTCACAGTGGGGATGGTGTGTTCAGGGTGATGAGCTGTGTTGCTTTTACGCCAAACATAACGTTTTGCATTGTTGCCAAAAAGTTTGATTTTGGTTTCATCTGACAAGAGCACCTTCTTCCACATGTTTGGTGTGTCTCCCAGGTGGATTGTGGCAAACTTTAAACGACACTTTTTATGGATATCTTTAAGAAATGGCTTTCTTCTTGCCACTCTTCCATAAAGGCCAGATTTGTGCAGTATACAACTGATTGTTGTCCAATGGACAGAGTCTCCCACCTCAGCTGTAGATCTCTGCAGTTCATCCAGAGTGATCATGGGCCTCTTGGCTGCATCTCTGATCAGTCTTCTCCTTGTATGAGCTGAAAGTTTAGAGGGACGGCCTGGTCTTGGTAGATTTGCAGTGGTCTGATACTCCTTCCATGTCAATATTATCGCTTGCACAGTGCTCCTTGGGATGTTTAAAGCTTGGGAAATCTTTTTGTATCTAAATCCAGCTTTAAATTTCTCCACAACAGTATCTCGGACCTGCCTGGTGTGTTCCTTGTTCTTCATGATGCTCTCTGCGCTTTAAACGGACCTCTGAGATTATCACAGTGCAGGTGCATTTATACGGAGACTTGATTACACACAGGTGGATTCTATTTATCATCATTAGTCATTGAGGTCAACATTGGATCATTCAGAGATCCTCACTGAACTTCTGGAGAGAGTTTGCTGCACTGAAAGTAAAGGGGCTGAATAATTTTGCACGCCCAATTTTTCAGTTTTTTATTTGTTAAAAAAGTTTGAAATATCCAATAAATTTCGTTCCACTTCATGATTGTGTCCCACTTGTTGTTGATTCTTCAAAAAAAATTACAGTTTTATATCTTTATGTTTGAAGCCTGAAATGTGGCAAAAGGTCGCAAAGTTCAAGGGGGCCGAATACTTTCGCAAGGCACTGTACCATATGCTGTGCAGAGTTGTGAAGGTTTATTTATTTTTTTACTTTATTTTAGGTGCTTATATAGCACTGTCAATTTACACAGCGCTTTACATATACATTGTACATTCACATCAGTCCCTACCCTCAAGGAGCTTACAATCTAGCTTACAATGAAGATCACTCGTGCTCCCCTCCAGGTCCCTCACTTACCAGATAACGGCACCCCTGCAGGGGTAAACCACATGTTAACTGTCACTGGTACTTGTAGTACTCCAAGGGAAAATATATATGCATTTTTATTATTTATTTTATTTTTTTTTTTTTGCACATATTTGATGCACCTTTTTAGTAGTATGCACTTTATTTACTGAGACGCATATAGGCAGTGCCACACTCCCTTATGTTCTTTATATCTCTCATTGGATACCTCTTCTGAGGTCTCTTGGGGAAGGCAGCAGCCTACTCAATTTATTAATTTATATTTTCACTCTCCTAAGCGTGGAGACAATATATACATTTATAATTAGGAGATACTGCATATGGCCTTTACTTCCACATATCATCTTCAGAATTGTATAGGGGACTATGTACATGAGATTTCCTGCTTTTTATCCATACAGGAACTAAAAGTCCCAGCATAAACCAGGAGTTGTTTCTGAGAATTACAAGTTGTAGCCTGTAGAGAAACTACAAATCCCAGCATGATCCAACAGCGCTTTTAGAGCACGTATAGGTCCCAGTATGTCCACCCAGCCTATGATTCCTCTTAACTATCCTTTGTAGGGCACCCTAAAATATCTGTTTAGATATGCACAGCCCAACATTTTTTTTTGGATTTCGATAGAATATGGAAGAATACAATCTCTCTCAGGATTTTAATTTGCTCTCTCTATCCCTGCTGGAGAGATTCCACCTCACTACTGATATTAGTGACTCTTGCCTCTGGTACAGAAAGTGAAGGCAAATCCAAAATTTCCACCTCATCCAATGAGAGAATGTCTTGTATTCATTGAAAAAAAACAAGACATTCTGTGAATGTCAGAGGTGCCGAGCGAGTGACCCCCTGTGTTCAGTATACAGGAGGCAAGTCGCTTGAGCTGTGCTGACTGTATGTAGCACAGACCACTACAGTGAATTTCTACATTGCCAGCAGCCCTCCACATGTGGATATGTAGAATTAGATGTAACCCAGCTGGACCAAAAGAAGATCATTCCTGGAGTTCATCTTTAACCCCTTCACGCCGACAGTATGCAAATTTGCAGCCTCTCAGCAGGTGGGCCTTATCGCCGAGCGATCCCATATTTGCGCCTTGCACACTCCTGGCACAGTTACTGGTGGCTAACGGAAAGCTCCTGAAAGCTACTTGCAATCGGGAGCTTTCCGATCATGTGACCGCTGTGACAGCCAATCACAGTGGTCAGATTATCATAAACCTCGCCCCGCCTCCTGGTATCTAAAATCTCTGAAAGGGCCGAGAGGTGCCAGCGCCAAGGAGTTAAAGTGGAATTAAACCTTTCTGGGCCCCATTCGCAAGTTTACATGCTGGCGACCCAGTGGAGGTTCTCGGCGATTGGCCGTGGGTGGAATCCCACTTGCATGTAACCTACTAATGCTTGTAGTGCCACTCTCAGCACAGAAGGAGAGTGTATATAGTCTTGATGGTATTCAGAAATGGGGAGCTGGCTGAAAATATCATCCAGTAGTGTGTAGCATTCTTGGAAAATTGCCACTCAACCATATCCAGTCTATGTGGCTAACATGTGTAAGATGGCCTCAGCTTTGCACCAATCCACAAGTCACACCATCTGACACCCTCTGACATGTTTCGCCCCACCCACCAGGGCTTAGCCATAGAGATCTCACCTCTATGACTAAGCCCCAGTTGGTGGGGAGAGACATGTCAGAGGGTGTAACTGACTAAGCCCCGGTGGGTGGGGCAAAAAATGTCAAGGGTATGGATGACTAAGCCCCGGGTGGGGTGAAACATGTCAGAGGGTGTGGCCTGTGGAGTGGCGCAAGGCTGAGACCATCTTACACATGTTAACCACATAGACTGGAAAGGTTTGAGCAGCGTTTTTTCCAAGCCCGCTTGCATGTAATCACTCAAACAGTGATTACCTGCAAATGATTGGCCCTGGACATAGACTGTCTGTGTCCAGGGACGATCTTTCACAGGTAGTCGCTCCATGAGTGATTACATGCTCGCTGCCTCAATTAGCTGTTGGAGCTGCTAGCCTCACACTGTTTCAATGGGGTTTCTGCCTTGCAGCTAATCGCAGGGAACCCCCGCTGGGTCCCCCACATGTAATTGCTAATGGCCCCATTTGCAAGCATGAGTGGGGCCTTAAAGTAGAAGTTCACCCTAACACTATGTATGTATGTATAGCACTTTCTTCTTTACAGGGCTGTATAGGTTAGTCTTAGAATGTGGATGCCTGTAGATTTAGAGATTTTAGTATTAGGGTGAACCTCTACTTTAATGTGCACAGCATATTTGCACATTAGCACACCCTAAACTTGTAAAGTAGCCCCCCCCCCTTCCGCTTTAGGCAACATAAATCCGACCTGATAACTGACCTTAGATTGTCATTTATGACAACACCTTGTCCTGAAAATAGAATATGAGCCCAGCCCAGTTTTACTATCGCTCATCCTGTCTGTAAATAGATTGCTTGTACTTTTATTAACTTCTGTGATTAACATATGGATTACGTTCTTGTGTACGCTCTCTAGCAGGCTGAAAGAGAACCGGTCATAATTGGGCTTATGCAAGAAACTGAATATTCAGTATAACATTATTCTAACTGTGCAGTTTTACATATGTAAAAAAAAAATGTTTGCTCCTTTTTTAGCTTCTCTTGCTTAGCCTGAGTCTGATACTCAGCTTGAGTGTCAGGGGATCTGAGGCCTGCAATCTGACAGTGGCTGCCCTGTTATCCTTCTCGCTGTCACTCGCTGCCTGAGAGATCAGTGTCACATAACAGAGCCTTGTAGTTATATAAAAGGTAGCCAGTGACCCGATTGATCTCACCTATTTTGCTCAGCGGTTATATACCCTAAGAACTTTTTTGTTCTGTAATCATAGATACACTATATTGTCAAAATTATTGGGATGCCTGCCTTTACATACACATGAACTTTAATAGCATCCCATCTTAGCACATGAACTTTAATGGCATCCCAATCTTAGTCTATAGGGTTCAATATTGAGTTGGCCCACCCTTTGTAGCTATAACAGCTTCAACTCTTCTGAGAAGGCTGCCCACAAGGTTTAGGAGTGTGTCTATGGCAGGGGTTTCCAAACTTTCCAAAGAAAGGGCCAGTTTACTGTTCTTCAGTTTTTACTCCCCAGTGAGAGTCAACAATGCCAAATCTTTGGCATCAACGAGAGAAATAGTTGGTTTCAGTGGGAGGAATAGTGCCCCATTTTTGTTGTCAGTGGAAGGAATTATGCCCTATCGTTGGTGTCAGTGGAAGGAATAGTATCCTATCATTGTTATCAGTGGAAGGAATAGTATCCTATCATTGGTATCAGTGGAAGGAATAGTTCCCCATTGTCAGTGGCAGGAATATTGCCTCAAGGGCCGCATAAAGGAAAGCAAAGAGCTGCATCCGGCCCCAGGGCTGCAGTTTGGAGACCACTGGTCTGGGGGAATGTTTGACCATTCTTCCAGAAGCGCATTTGCTCATTTATTTATGTCTTTGTGGAATTTTGTGCACTGGTCCAAATCATTTTGTGGAAGGGGGGGGGGGGTTATGGTGTTGGCTTGTTTTGGTATGGGGCTTGGTATAATATGGGCTTGTTATGGTAGGGGTCAAGCCCAACCCCTGAAAAACAACCCCACACCATAATCCCCCCTTCACCAAATGATTCAGACCAATGCATAAAGCAAGGTCCATAAAGACATTAATGAGTTTGGGGTGGAAGAACTTGACTGGCCTGCACAGAGTCCTCAACACCTTTGGGATGAATTTGAGTGGAGACTGTGAGCCAGGCTTTCTCATCCAACATCAGTGCCTGACCTAACAAATGCGCTTCTGGAAGAATGGTCAAACATTCCCATAGACACTCCTAAACCTTGTGGACAGCCTTACCAGAAGAGTTGAAGTTGTTATAGCTGCAAAGGGTGGGCCAAATCAATATTGAACCCTATGGACTAAGACTGGGATGCCATTAAAGTTCATGTGCGTGTAAAGGCAGGTGTCCCAATACTTTTGACAATATAGCACAATGTCTCTTCTTTTGTCTTTATGCAACATGTTATATTGTGAAAACCTATTAAGCTCAGATTAAACACAAAATGTAGCCAATGATAGAGTTTTGTTATTTGATGTTATGCAGCCTCAGGAGCTGGGACACAGCGTGTGAGGTCCAGCAGTTTATAGGTCAGCAATTGTCAGTCTTCATGTGGTCTTTAACTCCTTGACACTCAGGCTGAAGTGTCATGCTGAAACAAAGCCAATTTAAATAAATAATTTATAAGTAAGTTGAACAATGCTTAGAATGGTCAGAAGTAATTATAATCCCTAGGGCAGTCTTAAACAGCTTGATCCTCACTTGAATGTCATATTGAAAGTCAGAGCTAGACTGCTTATTATTTATTATATTAAAGCTGACCATACACCTGTAAAATGTCTCTGTTTTCAGAACACTTGTCTGATTTTCTGTTACTTAATGGTGTCAAATCGATCATTTTCAACCTCCGTGACAAGGTAATTCAAAGGAGAAGTATTAAAAATTGTTATAATTAATGCAATTCTAATCGTGAATATGGATTTCATATGGGTAAAAAATCATACTTATTGTAATGTACATGTGCAGCCCAAAATTGAACATAGAAGTCATAATATTGGCATGGAAATTGAATGAAATGAAATGAGGGCGTTCATACAAACTTTGTCAAGACTATAAGGGTAATAATGTGTGTTCTGGCGAACAATTATTCTGAATTTCCGTACAGGTGTTTGAACAAAATTCTGTTCATGCTCAGTTTGGTGTGTATTGCTGGAGAGTTTTTTCTTTTCTTGGGAGAGTGCATGTGATCAGCACAAGGCCAATCAGCACTGTCCAGACAGAGGGCCAGGGGTCCTGCACCCTCATAGGACAGTCAGAGTAGAATGAAAACTTCTCCTACAACCTTTAACCAGACACTGATGGAAGTCACAAGACTGCTCTAACTGTTGATGAAAAAGGGTATTTAGCAGTTTGTATTTACTAAAATGATTGCATTTACATGTTCTGTGTACTGTGGGGGACCAGATGTAGTGAATGCAGGGTCCTGGGTTTAGTAACACTCTAAGGATGTGTCTTTAGTCCACCTCCTGAAGAAGTAGGACTCTACCCTGACCCCCCCGGGGTGCAAGTGCAAGACACCTTGCAGGTGCAAGGCTCAACATGGTCCACCTAGCCATAAGGCCTGGCTAACCCCTCTCCTTATGGTCTGCCAAAGCCAACCACTGAGTGCTAGGTGAGGGCTCTCCTGAAAAGAGATTCAGGGTTCAGAGGAGGAAGGAACGTGAGAAAAAGAAACACAGACAGAAGTACAATGTGACAAAATGTGAGGGGAAAACAAATTAAATAAGTAGTGTAAGTGCACAGTGCAGTGGCTAGGCCTTGTGGCCTGGTAGCAAAAATTGTCAGGCCTAGCCCAAAGAGGCTCTGTGCAGAAAAAAGCACTAGGTAACTTGGCCTTGTGCTCATTCTCATGGTGGGTTTCCCAGGTCCATGTGCTACTAAGAGTACCCCTGGGGTGACCAACTCCCAGCGGGGTACTAACACGGGGGGGGGGGCTCTCTTCCTTCCCAGCCCACGGCCAGACCAGGTAGACCCCTCCGGTCTTCCCGGGGGAATTACGTCCATGACCCTACATGGACACCCCGGTTTCTGTTCCAGCAGGTTGAACCTTCAGAGCCCCCATAATAACAGCAGGTATACCATACATCCAGCCATTCCTATCAAAAGGCCAGAATAGTTGCGTAGTTCCCCTACTGGACACTGATAAGAACAGATACTACACTTAATCTTAGCCAAAAGGCTGAGAAGCTAGAGGAGGGGGAGGATAAAAATTGCTGTCACTTTGTGTTTCATTAGGGGGATTTCCCTTCACTTTCTGTCCTGTAGACTAACTATGAAGTGTTCTTCCAAATGTGATTGAAATCCCCTTTTAGAGTTGTCACAGGAATAAATGTACCAGTTGGAAGATTTCCCCTTTATTCCTATTCTGGGGGAATCTCAAAGTGGTGGACTTCCCCTCACTTTTATTTCCGGAAACATGAGCGATCAGGACAATTAGAGAGGGCGATTCCGCCTAATGGTGACACATTCCACAATTAAAATCTGCCAGAGGTTCTAACCCAGCCTTTCTCTACCTTTTCAACACCGAGGAACCCTTGAAATAGTTCTCCGGTCTCGGAGAACCCCTGCTAAAAATTCAAAATCTACAACTCATGATACATTTGTGTGATGGTCAATGTGAAGAATGCTCCTTACACTTGTGGTCATTGGGATGAATTACCCCCTTACAGATAGCTAAAAAGATCAATGATGCCATTGGTAATTTATCTGAGAGGTAGAAATTGAACACTGCTCAAGGAACCCCTAGCAACCTCTGGAGGAACCCTAGGGTTCCACAGAAACCCTGGTTGAAAAACCCTGACTTAAGCTGGATACATACTATCCAATTTTCTGTAGATTTTTTCCTTCAGATTTACCAAAACCATATAATATGAGGTCAAACCTTAGGAGTTTCAATTTGTATGCAATCAGGCAGGCGCTTGCACTACATGGTTTTGGTAAATCTGAAGGAAATCAGACAACACAAGTTGGATAGTGTGTATGGGGTCTTAGATTGGTAGAGAGGTAGAAATTGACCACCACTCAAGGAACCCCTAGCAACCTCTGGAGTAACCCTAGGGTTCCACGGAACCCTGGTTGAGAAACCCTGTTCTAACCCCTCACAACTCTACCAAATCTAAATAAGTTTGCTTTAGTTATACTTTAGCATAAATCTGACCTGATAATTGACCTTCAATTGATGTCTCTCCAAGATTTTTATGATAGCTCCTCATCCTGCAAATAGAATGTGGGCCCAGCCTAGTTTTATTATCTGTCATCCTGGCTGTAAATGGATTGCCTTTACTTTTATTAATTTCTTTTTATTTTTGTCTGGATTACACTATTGTGCATGCTCTCTAGTAGGCTGAACTGGTCATGATTGGGCTTATGGAAGCAACTGATTATTCTGTATAAAATGATTATATGTTTAACCAAGGTCTAAAGAACGCCCTCACTTGTCTGACACTCAACCTATTCCTGCGCCAATGGGATAATACCAAATAACCGAAAGGCAGCTGCTACTTTACAATAAATAAATATGTCAAACAATGATCCTCCAGGAACCAAGTAGCGCTCATAGATAGATAAAAGGTATATGATAGAAACTATAGAAACATATAGGAAAATTGCATAAGCAGTTCATATAACATCACCACACTTCAAGTGATCAGTGATAGTCCATGCAATAAATAAGTATTTCAAACATAGGCTTCTATACAGGGATGACAATTCCTCCTTCTAGGATCCACCACCATACACCACGTGTTAATCAGTCGTGCAGGAATCTCCCCAAGGGGTAAATTCTTACCAGATGAATATGCTGGGCACTCTCGTGCTTCAGCTCATGCGCCTTTTGTGCTCTCCTATGCACCAATAGACCAATAAACTGCTCTTAAACCGGACCCTCTTATTATACACAAGGCTCCATATGTGGGATCATAAAAGACAAACACCGCCACATAGTTTAAAACTGTTTCAAACTGATTTATTAAATGTATGCAATAGGTTAAAAAAGTAGGTCTCCCTTATGTGGGAACTCTTACCAGATATATTCTTATAAACAGCATAAAGGAGTAAGACTTGCGGACGCCGTCCATCCCAGGACTTGTGCAGACCTCCAGAGGCGTTTGCTCACCGTTGCCTCTTCCTCTCCGACCAGCAGTGAGGTGCGAGCACTGACGTGAGACCGCCGCCTACTTCCAAAAGCCAAGCCGTCCTAGCCAATCACGACGCGTTTCGTCACACATTTGACTTCAACTGGTGATTGGCCAGACGGAACGACGGCATACAGTATATACCCCGCCTCCCCAATGCAACTGAATGCTTCCCCGACCTGCCACCTATATTGTTCATGACCAGTCTAAGGAGGGGGCGGCATCTGCAATCACAACACAGCAATTATATTTAAAATCACCATATGAAGCGCCGACCCGGACACACTCCGGTACAAGCGCACACTGCCCTATCGGCCGGCACTCATCGGCTCTCAATCTTACCTAAATCAAAAAAAGGGGGCAATACAAAATCTCTCATGGTTCATAATACCAAGTACCCCATAGATAAAATTCAATAATATAAAACATATAAATTAGAAATGTATACAAATGCATGTTCAATATCCGAGCAGTATATCCTATGTAAAAAAAAACGTAATCCAAGTCCCTCCTGTGCCTCAAGCTACTCATTCAAGTAAAGTAAATTAATCGTAAAAAACAGGCACTGGAGAACTATTCCATGTATATATTGTGTGCATGCAATCATTTAATGTTAATTCCTTCAAAACAACTCCCTATATGAACGCACAAAGCAGGACCATCCACATATTAAGGTGAGTGATTCCACTGTTGGAACTAAATCCACATCCGTCACAAAGAGTAAGGGAATGTTGCATGTAAACCATATATACCATGTGTATAAAAAGTATATATAGAAACAAATCAAAATTGAAAATGAAAAACTACAAAGCAGGTCAAAGGTCATCATTGGTCCTTTGTATTTAATGTGTCTCTCATATATCAACAGGACCACTATCCAATATCCATCAGACCATTACTTATATAATAAAGTAATAAAGAGAGTAATAAACAGGAGACATCAGGGATAATGGAAAGACAGACATCAAGTGTCACTGATAAACGCATTGATGTCTAATTCAATGTTCATTCCCTGTGGTTGTAAACTGTGCATTAGGTAGATCCACTGTGTCTCTCTTTGCGATAGAACCCTAACTCGGTTGGATCCCCTCCAATCAGGGTATACAACATCAATTCCACTAAATCTCAAAAGTGAGGGATCTCTACCGTGCTTCTCTTTAAAATGTCTAGAAACACTGTGGTCTTTGTACCCATTTTTGATGTTGGTTAAGTGTTCACCCAGGCGAACCTTCAGTTGTCTCTTGGTGCGGCCTATATAACATAGGCCACACGGACACCATAATGCGTAAACAACGTATGTTGTATTACAGGTGATGAAGTCTTTGATTTCAAATACCCTCCCTTCTAAGTTATTAAAGCTAGTACATTTTTTGTTATTGCCATTCGTCCATTTGCAGGCTTTACAATTCTTACAGGGAAAAAAGCCTGATCTATCAAAGGGGAACTTAAGATGTCTAGGGGCATCTAAAATTTTCTTTACCAGACGGTCCCCAAAATTGGGGGCTCGTCTGTAAATAAATTTAGGTTTGTTTGGCAAGAGAGGGCCCAAATCACGATCCATATGTAAAATATGCCAATGTTTGACAAGGATTTCCTCCACCTCCTTATATTGAATGTGGAAATCCGACAGGAAATTTAACTGAAAATTATTACTGGCAGGGGCAACAGCCTTATCTTTCAGACAGTCATCTCTAGGGATATGTTCAACCTCCTCTATTACTCTATCCAATGAGAGGGATTGATATCCTTTCTGTTGGAATTTATCTCTTAAAATTGCTGACTGTTCCCTATAATCCTCAATATTACTACAGTTTCTTCTTACCCTTAGAAACTGTCCTTTGGGAATATTTTTGATCCATGTGGGATGGTGTCCACTGTGGATGGACAAATAGCTGTTACGATCCGTGGGTTTGAAATAAACCTTTGTGGACAGGGAAGTGTCAGTTCTTTCTATCGTAACGTCTGTTTGTATTTCCCCCTTTTTTTGATTTAGGTAAGATTGAGAGCCGACGGAGTGTGTCTGGGTCGGCGCTTCATATGGTGATTTTAAATATAATTGCTGTGTTGTGATTGCAGACGCCGCCCCCTCCTTAGACTGGTCATGAACGATATAGGTGGCAGGTCGGGGAAGCATTCAGTTGCATTGGGGAGGCGGGGTATATATTGTATGCCGTCGTTCCGTCTAGCCAATCACCAGTTGAAGTCCAATGTGTGACGAAACGCATCGTGATTGGCTAGGACGGCTTGGCTTTTGGAAGTAGGCGGCGGTCTCACGTCAGTGCTCGCACCTCACTGCTGGTCGGAGAGGAAGAGGCAACGGTGAGCAAACGCCTCTGGAGGTCTGCACAAGTCCTGGGATGGACGGTGTCCGCAAGTCTAACTCCTTTATGCTGTTTATATGAATATATCTGGTAAGAGTTCCCACATAAGGGAGACCTACTTTTTTAACCTATTGCATACATTTAATAAATCAGTTTGAAACAGTTTTACACTATGTGGTGATGTTTGTCTTTTATGATCCCACATATGGAGCCTTGTGTATAATAAGAGGATCCGGTTTAAGAGCAGTTTATTGGTCATATCGGTGCATAGGAGAGCACAAAAGGTGCATAAACTGAAGCACGAGAGTGCCCAGCATATTCATCTGGTAAGAATTTACCCCTTGGGGAGATCCCTGCATGACTGATTAACACGTGGTGTATGGTGGTGGAACCTGGAAGGAGGAATTGTCATCCCTGTATAGAAGCCTATATTTGAAATACTTATTTATTGCATGGACTATCACTGATCACTTGAAGTGTAGTGACGTTATATGAACTGCTTATGCAATTTTCCTATATGTTTCTATAGTTTCTATCATATACCTTTTATCTATCTATGAGCACTACTTGGTTCCTGGAGGATCATTGTTTGACATATCATAAAATGATTATACCTGTACGGTTTCATATAAATAAAAAAATTATATATACGTATATTTATCTTAATTTCCTGTGCCAGTGCCTGATACTTCAGCTTGAGTGCCAGGGGCACAGATTTCCAACAGGAAGGTCTAGGGATGGTGATGCCAAGCATCAATTAGAAGCATCTCTTGTTGTCACTATTATGATCAACCTGCTGAAGAAAGTATCGTGGAAAAACTAGAACTTGGGGACAAGGCGATGGTAGAAGTTTCCAGTGACCTGACAGATTTACATAATGTGTCACTCATTGTTTAAAACGCCTACAATGCAGACCTGCCTAGTAACAGCAGAGGTAATGATAAGGTGGGGAGGGCTGCCGTGTCTTAGCAGTACACTAGTCGGGCTGGTTTGGGACAGGCTGGTGGTGGCTGCCGCTGTGGAGCTGAACTCTGCCAAGCAAAGGTGAGGAGGACGCAGAGTGTTTCTGAAAGGGTTAGGATCTGAGGACTAGGCTTGTCATCTACACCTGATTTCCAGGTCATTTCCAGGCACAGTTCCTATGCTAAGGATTTGTCCCTAGAAATGTTTGTCCCTGGAATCTTGACTATTTAATTCTCCAGACAGCAACTGCAAGAAGAGGTAGGCAGTATAATCCATGTTTCAGGTTCTTGCAGGACCCTTTTATCAGGCAAGTTCCAGAGATCTTTGGCTGGTGTCTAGAAAATTACTTATAACTCACAAACATTATACATTTTTTTAGCAGAAAAAAAATAGTGATCATTGCAATTTTTTTGTTACACGGTATTTGCGCAGCAGTTTTTCAAACACAATTATTTTTGGAAAAAATACATTTTAATGAATAAATAAAACACAAGTTTTTGTAAAATGTGAAAGATGATGTTACGTCGAGTAAATAGATATTTAACATGTCATGCTTTAAAATTGCGCATGCTTGTGGAATGGCGACAAACTACAATACTTAAAAATTCTCCATAGCCAACGTTTTAAGCACCTTTACAGATTACTTGTTTAGAGTTACAGAAGAGGACTAGTGCTAGAATTATTGCTTTCGCTCTAACATTTGCAGCGATACCTCACATGTGTGGTGCGAACATCATTTACATATGCGTGCATGACTTATGTATGCGTTCGCTTCTGCGTGCAAGCACAGAGGGATGGCGGCCCTTCCTTTTATTTCTTTTTTTCTTATTTCTCTTACATTTTATTTTTACACTGTCCCTTTAATTTTCTTTTTTGTTATCATGTTTATCATGTAAACAGGTCCTCTTTATGGAGAAATCTGGGGTCAAAAAGACCCCAAATCTCTTCTTTACCTTTTAAAAGCAAAAGATCAACAACAACAAAAAAAGTTTAACCTTTTCTTTAAAAAAAAAAATATTTACTTCCAACCTGGCCTGAAAGTGACCTCATGACGTCACTCTGGTCCTCAAAGACTATAGATAGCCTTGTTGGATCATTTTTCTCAGGTGAACCGGTGGAAACGGTAAGCCTGAGAAACACCGGCGAGCAGCAGGAGGGGGAAGCACTCTCGCTGCTTCTGAAAGCGTTCCAGCGGCTCACGAGCCACTTGGACCACAAGAGAAAGCCAGCCGCCGGCTGCTAAAAACGATACCGGGGTTGTGGCTGATATCTTCAGCCACGATCCTGGGAAACCACTTGCAAACCACAACGTGTATATACGTATTGCGGTGGGCAAGTGGTTAAGTGTATGTAGTCTGCTACACAGCATTATATCTACTCCTTCATGATGTTCTGAAAAAATCAGGTGTCTCGGAAGTAGAAACCTGACAGAATATCTGACCTTTCTCCGTGCTGTCCAAATCCAAAATGTCTTAGCAGGAGTGTTGGCTGTCATTTCTGGAGCGTTAGCTTCAATGCTTTAAAGTGTACTTAAAGTGGTAGTGAACCCTCCTATCCTTTTCAGCCAAGGAAGCTGCCATCTTGGCCTCTGTTTAATCTACAACTGCCATGATGCTGCACATGTGATCAGTTATGACACCAGCCATTGGATGGTTTGACAGTTTGGTTTAGAACACAGCCAATGGGAGTGTTACATTTCCGGCACATGCCGGAAATTTAACTGTTTTTTAAACTGTTAAATGGATGGGTTTACTACCGCTTTAAATCCTAACCATGAGCTTCTCTTATTTTCTTCTATTTGGTCTTCTAAGTGTACCATTGAAAGTGTTTGGTTATACAGTACAGTGCAAAAGTCTCAGGCAGGTATGAGAAAATGCTGTAAATGAAGAATGCTTTCAGAAATAGAAGTGTTATTAGTTTATTTTTATCAATTAACAAAATGGAAAGAAAATGAACAGAAGAGAAATCCAAATCAAATCAATATTTGGTGTGACCACCCTTTGCCTTCAAATAAGCATTAATTCTTCTAAGTACACTTGCACACAGTTTTTGAAGGAATTGGGCAGGTAGGTTGTTCCAAACAACTTAGAGAACTTACCACAGATCTTCTGTGGATGTAGGCTGCCTCAGATCCTTCTGTCTCTTCATGTAATCCCAGACAGACTCCATGACGTTGAGAACAGGGCTCTGTGGGGACCAATCACTTCTAGGACTCCTTGTCCTTCTTCTGATGGTTGTTGTCCTGCTGTAGAATAAGTTAGAGGCCAATCACACGCCTCCCTTATGGATAATTATCTGTCTGTATTTGTCAGGTTTAAGGGCACCATTGATCCTGACCAAAATCTTCAACTCCATTCGCAGAAACGCAGTCCCAAACTTGCAAGGAACCTCTGCCATGCTTCGCTGTTGAACAAACTGCCTCCTGCTACATAATCATCAGGTTAAAAACACAAGGTTGACAAAAAAAAATACAAGAATGGATGACACAGTTGGTACAAGTGGAGGGCAAGCTACTATATTAGGAGTATTTACATTTTACATTTGATTACAGTTTAAACCATTGACCTTGGGAAAAAAACATAGGAAACAGGTTGATGATTTTCTCTAAAGATTATTTGCTGCATGATTGCTTCAGTTCTGAGAAGTACCGAGGTCAAAAACAGCCAGGCAACTAGCATTTTCATAACAGCCTAGCAATCGCAGCCAACATACTTCTCTTAGGCCAGGGGTAGGGAACCTGCGGCTCTCCAGCTGTTGTAGAACTACACTTCCCATGAGGCATTTCAAGGCTGATGGATACAATTACTCCCAGAAGCATGATGGGAAATGTAGTTCTACAACAGCTGGAGAGCCGCAGGTTCCCTACCCCTGTCTTAGGCACTCTCAGGTCTAGTGCAGCAATTGTCAGTTCTGTTTTTTTAATTCATCTCCTCAAAGCTTTTCACTCGATTACAGAATGTGAAATGGCTCTAGAAAATCTGATGTGTGTTTGTGGTTTCTCAGTGTCGGTAATTGTTCATGCAAGTTTAATGTTTGTGGTTGTCGTAACTGCGGGAGGGCTTTCTTCTCCGCTACTTTTTGAGAAATTCCTGGAACTGTAGACATAACTGATGAGAAAATATTATTACAGTTGCAATTCTATAATAAATGTAGCACTAGATGCCATATAAGCCATGGCAACAGAGAAACTGGAGCGCTAACTTATATTGTATAACCCTGGTTGGCAGTCCCTTTAAGCCACCCAACTTGGGCATCATCTTCATCACCACAGGAAAACCCCACCCAGATGCCTTATACGAGAGTAGCTAGGTTAAGGGAAATGCTAATTGTCCGTAAAAGCGGCCCAGACTTTAACCCTGCCAACAGGAGCACTGAGAGTAGAAAACTAAGTGCTGCTCATGGTAGAGAATGGGGGAACAAGGCTGCGGTGTGGATAGAGAGGGACACGAGGGAGGATGATGCAGGCTAGAAAGGGGAACCCCAGAAGTTGTGCTATCTTTTGTCTGACCTCCAGAAGATGTGCTAGCAGTGCAATGGTGTCCAGGAACAGTGTGGTTGTCTTGCAATCATGCAGCTCTGGATATTGTTATCTGTGTTGCATCCTATTTTATGCAACCTGGTGAGACAGTTGTTAGGAGATTGACTGCTGTTGGGAGGACATCAGACAGGTTTCTAAGTGGTGCAAGGCCTTTGGCCACCCCTGTGTGTGTTGAACTTGTCTGCTATTGCTGCTGCCAGAGGACCTCATCAGTTTTTCACCTTAGGCTACTTTATGACATTTGTGAGCATTTCCCCAGGCTTTGGATTACAGATACCTTCATCTGGAGGTTGAGAGCAACCATGTTGAGTTAAAGGCCCAAATGCTGGCAGACTTTACACTCTTTATGATACTAGACACTGGTTGTTCTGAACATTAGGATAGGAGTTAGCCCTCTAAGTCAGCTGCATTACCATTGTAACGCTACTCCCGCAGGGGCCACTGGTAACAGTTGATTCTTTCCAAATAGTATAGAGGCTGCCCTCTAGGGTTGCCACCTCATCCCTTTAAAACTGAACACATATTAATTGCACAGGTTCTGCGGCTAATTTAACGCAGATAAGGTACTAAGTGATTTTAATTGCCAACTTAATCAGCCACAGAACCTGTGTAATTAATATGTGTTTCATTTTATTTAAGGGGATGAGGTGGCAACCCTACTGCCCACCACCACAAGCACAAGAGCATACATTCCAGCTCCAATAACTCAGTCTTTTTTAAATGTATTGCTTGAACAAGAGAGGGGTTAGGGCATGGGATTCTCCAAAACGCTACACAGTAACCGGAGGACAGTCTTATTTAGGCTCACACACCAGGATTCTGCAGAGGACAGGGGAATAGCCAGTAGTCTGAGACCCTAAGAGAGCCATCTCAGTCTTTAGCTGCCTCTGGCACTTAAATACACACAATCTCCAGGAATCTATTCAGGGTCAGTACTCACAAATCCCCAGGACAGCTAAACACCTTCCAGCTTCCTCCAGACAAGGTCCAGTGAAGGTGACAATCCTGCAGACCAGATCCCATACCTACAGCCAGTTCCTTCAGAAGATTGCTCCAGGTCCCCACTTCTGCCAACGCTAAGATCTCAAAGAACAGCGACTCATTCCATGGGCTGAATGAGCAGCAGCCCTAGAGGCTTTTTAAACCATTTCTACCAAGGAAAGAACAATCTCTCCAGGGCTTCAGCCTATTTATCCCCCCCAGCCACCTTCTGGACACTCCTTTCAAGGGGTTGGCTAGGGCATGATAAATATCCAGACTGGTCATCTGAATCCCCCTCCCAATGTTCTGGAAGCTTCTACCACAGTCAGGAGGAATCAATCAAATTTCTAGCCTGTGAAATCCTGAACAGACCAGAACAAACAATCACTGATCCCTTGACTGCAAAAGAAGCCCAAAACTAAATTTGCCTAGCATCCTACACTAGGAGATTGATGCACCCTGTAATACATTTCAGAGATATTTACTGTTGTTTATTGCTGCAGAGTCACTCCCCCCATTCACCCAGTGCATTCTGGCAGATCCATTCATGGGCGACTAACAGAAAGGAATGTCATCCCTAATTACTGCATTGTGGCATATTTTGGTGGTTGATAATGTGTTAAACCTGCTAATGCCAAACCTGTCTGTTCAGTTTCTTCAATACAGGGTTTACTTCACCAAAACATAAAGGCCATTATATCAATAACAGTTTGATGTATTGTTGGGTATAGTGATAGGAGAACCCAACATTTACAGCAACTCCTTCAAGGGTCAGTGCTACAATTGCATATAGAGGCCAGCATAAGAGGCTGCATTAGTGCTGGCTACACTTTGTGTTTTGGTGCTGCTTCTTGAGGTGTACTCAGGATGAGTTAAGGCACTTTTAGCAAATAAAGTTTTAATGAACGTGGTAGTTTTGTTTATAGTTCAGTGTTCAGGAGAGATCAGGAGTTCAGGAAAGATCCTAAAATATATACTGTAAGTGCGCCTTGTCATATTGTTGAGGAGGAAGCAGTACTGTATATGTAAGCTACTGTGTATATGAAGTTAAATCGGTAGAAAAAATAAAAATAAAGTCCCCCCCCCTGCAGGTTTAAGCTATAATGTACTATTATGCACCACATACTAGCACATTTTGACAGACTTACATGTAAAGCGGATCCCTAGGACTGCTATCTTCACCTTCTGGGTTCAAGGGCTCTGGCTGTATGAATGGCCTGGGCCGCAGTGATGTCACTCCCGCACATGTGTATGGGAGCCCTTGACTTCATCCCCGAGCTCTGAAGGTACAGCATGGGTATGCTGTCCTTTCTGAGCGCTTGTACCAGTGACGTCACCGGCAGTATCGCTTGTGGATATCCCCTAAACAGTGCAAGTTTAGGAGATATTCACTTTAGCTACAGGTAAGCCTTATTGTAGGCTTACCTGTAGGTACCACTTCAAAAGTGTAGTTTACCTTCACTTTGAAGTGCGTATTATGGTGTCTGTTTATGAAACTGTGATCAGCTTAGATTAGAGTTGAGCGAAACCGAACTGTAAAGTTCGGGTCCGTTCCAGAACTTTGGGGTGTCTGTGACCCGGACCCGAACCAGGACATTTGAAAAAAAGTTCGGGTTCGGGTATTTGATCCCGCCTGTTGAATAGCTGCAGGGCAGCCAATCAACAAGTGTTTCACTGGTTTGCCCTTTGAAGCCATCACAGCCATGCCTACTAATGGCATGGCTGTGATTGGGCAGTGCATCATGTGACCCTGCCTCTTTATAAGCTGGAGTCACGTAGTGCTGCATGTCACATGCTCTCAGGCTAGTGTAGGGAGAGGATGCTGCCGGTGCTGTGAGGGACAGATTGCAGATATAATAACATCTCATCCTGCAGTACAGAACGATCTGATTCTGGACTAGGTAGAGATTACTACTACTGCTTTGAGGGACAGATTGCAGATCTCATCCTGCATTACAGAACGATCTGATTCTGGACTAGGTAGAGTCTACTGCTTTGAGGGACAGATTATTGTTCTAAAATCATCTCCTAGTTCTATAGGGTCAGGTTCCTGCTGTTGCTGTAAGGGACAGATTATTGTTCTAAAATCATCGCCTACTCCTATAGGATCAGGTTCCTGCTGTTGCTGTAAGGGACAGATTATTGTTCTAAAATCAACGTCTACTCCTATAGGGTCAGGTTCCTGCTGTTGCTGTAAGGGACAGATTATTGTTCTAAAATCATCACCTACACTACCACGGTCATGGCCTAGTCAACCTCTAGGCTCCTACTCCACATCCACCCCCCCTTCACATTTTTATTTTTTTTATTTGATTTTAAGTTATTTTCCGTATCCCCATTTTTTTTGTAGGGCACTTGTCCTACTCTTACCCCCATTTTACTTCCTTTTGCAACCCTCTAGCACTTGCCAGGACTTTTTTACAGCCATTTTTGTGCCGAAAAGTTCGGGTCTCCATTGACTTCAATGGGGTTCGGGGTCAAGTTCGGGGCAAGTTCGGTACCAAACCCGGACTTTTTCGCGAAGTTCGGCCGAACCCGCCGAACCCAAACATCCAGGTGTCCGCTCAACTCTACCGCTGATCACAGCTCATTTTCGGTTTATGAAGAAGAGATAATCGGGAGAGAACACGTTCTCCGCTGATCATCTCTGCTCATGGAGAAGCTGTCATTCAATGACACAGAAACGGCCAGTTTATGAAGCTGCAATCTCCACACTTCACTGGCGATCTGGCGCATATATAATGTGTGTGTGTCTTATATATATATATAGTGTGTTTTAATAATGATTTGGGCGGGCTCCTCCAAGAATGTCTGGGACTGAGCAGTGATGATTTATCACTGCTTAATAAACCGACATCTCTGTGTTTCTGTGAATTTCTGGTGCCGTAATCTCGCTATGTCTCACGAGATTCCAGTATCAGGGGGCGTTATCCGCTGTTTGAACCGTTTGTAGTTCACTTCACTTCACAATAGGTGAAGCAATCTACAGGGCTTCATAAACTGGCGCACAGAGGAGAACGATCTGCTGTGTGAATGGCGGAGAACGAAGCAGTGGATTTTTTACACTGCTTCATAAACGGGCACCATTGTCACATAGTGGAAGTTATGTTGGATTAGTGTCTGTAGAGCATATTTTAAGCTGGATTGTACGATTGTTTTAAAGGGTAAATCTTGAGGCTGCAATTCAAGAGTTAGAAAGCAACATTTTGTATGTGAAAGGTAATTTCAGAAGAAGCTTTTTGATTTGCCCTGAAGGATGGGAGTTTGACGAGATAACAAGAGCAGAGAAGGCCATATGCAGAGTAAAGGTTGTGCTTGGGGGAGCAATTTGAAGTTAGTAAAGAAACCTATGAAGGTTCCAAACTGAGAAGAGCTCTGTAGGCTGGAATAAGAGGTTTGAACGGTGTTTTCTGTGTTGTAATAAATGTACACTTGGCACCATAGTGCTAAGAACTCCCAGAGAAGCTGTACACATCATGGTTCTGAAATTGATAACCTTTATGCAACCTGGACTGAATGAGCTAGGCGTTGCTGCCCTCTGAGGAAGATTGAGGAATCTTGTAGCTGCACAAACAATGGAGAAGAAAGGGCGCAAACACTATGCATTATCACAACGATTTATTCAAATTAAAAGACATAAAATATATTCAAAAAAACATTGTCAATAATAGCGTTGTATAAAGAAAATATTTATGGGGTAGGACCCCTCCCCATAGATGGATAGTGGGACTTTGTTGGTACTCGGGAAAAGAGTATCGTATCCCTCATCCTCCTTAATCTGCTAGCCAGTCATCGGAGCCACACTTCTCCTCCATCGACTGGGAGCATCTGGACCCATCTTGGTTCATTTTCTACATTGTCCGGTCACCCTTGTCTATGTATTTTTGTGTGTTTTCTCTCACCTCTATGGGTGATTTTATGCTGTTGATATTATGATCTGATTAAATTTTGTTATACATATAGAGATCCTCTTTGTGTACGTCTGATCATTCAGAGAGGGTTTAATCAGTACCAACAAAGTCCCACTATCCATCTATGGGGAGTGGTCCTACCCCATAAATATTTTCTTTATACTTCGTCAATAGGGATGTGGTACTGATATAGGCAGTGGCTGATACTATTTTGTTGATTTAATAGCGTTGTATAACCCAGAAACCAAGAGCAAGCCCATCTAGCAACTCCTCAGGTTCAAATGGATGATAACACCAACTAATGCTTTTCAGGGGACCCTTCTTCAGAGTCAACGTGGTATGTCTGACCCCTCCACTTTCTTATGTAAAAGGAGTTGTAAAGGCAGAAGGTTTTTTTTTATCTTAATGCATTAAGATAAAAAAAAACCTTTTGTGTGTAGCAGCCTCCCCAGTACCCCCCCCCCCAATTACTTACCTGAGCCCCTTCTCTCTCCAGCGATGTCCACGAGTGTCTTAGTCATCCAGGACACTCCTCCTGATTGGCTGAGACACAGCAGGGTGCCATTGGCACCCACAGTTGTCAATCAAAGTCAATCAGCCAGTCAGGGGAGAGAGGGGGCAGGGCCAGGTTGGGGCTCCATGTCTACATGGATACACAGAGCTCTGACTCGGGTGCCTCCATAGAGAGCTGCTGGCTGAGGGAGCACTCGATAGGAGGGAGGGACCAGGAGCAGCAAAGAGGGGCCCGAGAAGAGGAGGATCCAGGCTGCTCTGTGCAAAACCAACTGCACAGAGGAGGTAAGTATAACATGTTTGTTTTTGTTTTTTTGTTTTGTTTTTTTAAACAAGCCTTTACAATCACTTTAAAGCAACTAAACAATAATCCCACCTCCACCACAGACAGGGCCATTTTTGATTTAGTTTTGGTTAATACTCCTCTTTGACCTCTTCCTTCTCCCCTTTCCCCTCCCTGGTGGAGGTGGGACTACTGTCAAGTCGCCTTAATATAAGGAAGTGGAGGGGTCAAATATACCAGATCTGCTCTGAAGAAGGGGGCTTATCCCATCCCCGAAACGTGTCAGCTGGTGTTATCATCCACTCGAACCTGAGGAGTTCCTAGATGAGCTTGCTCTTGGTTTCTGGGTTACACAACACTGTTATTCACAATGGTTTTGCGAGTATATTTTACAGTATGCCTTTTACCTTTGAATAAATTGCTGTGGATAATGCTCTAGGTGTTTTGTTCTCTATTGTCTGTGTTCTCTGTGTGCCAGGCAGCAGAATAGACCAAGACCATTGATAGACCAAGCAATATTTGCAGAGCAAAAAGGCAAGAAAATAAGTAAAGCAGCAGTCAGTTGGAGTGGTGCCAGTCTGTCTACTGGTAAGCCACCAAGGTGGTTGGAACAATAGTGAATTTAGGACATGATGAGAAAAGGTACAGTGGTGTGGTGTTAAGTGTGAAGATGGGATGGATGATGTTCATCTGAAGATGAATGAGGTTGTCAAAAGGTAATGGAGAAGTTTAACCCCTTTCGAGAACAATGTCTTTGAACGTTAGATGCCCAGACAAAAATTGGCAGCATCAGTATGCATCAGTTATCCAGGGTTTTCTCCGATTCACTTACTCACTTACCTAGCAAACCCAGCTTTGCCATCTGTGATCCAACGCTCAGGTGCTACATCTTCCCCTCTGATGTCATCAGGAGCCCAGATGCCTCTTGCGTGTTGTTGCAGTCACCCCCCAATGACAAATGTCAAGCCTGCCCACTGGCCACTGTGATTCTCTGCTCCTGCATCCTCCTGGGATATGTGACAGGGATATCCCAGGAGGCTTTGGGAGCAGGGATGTGTCCTTTTTACCCAGGCAAGAATGTTGGTGGGGGGAGGGGCCATAGTAAAAAAATGCAAACAACAAATTAAATAAATAATAATTTTGACATTATGGAGGGGCAAACAATGCAGGGAGTTACCGTAGCTTCCAAGATTAAAAACATGCTTTAACTTGACTATAATTCTCGAACTAATGGCATTCTGACAGCAGATTTGAGAACTAGAAATGCGCGCAGGCGTACATTACTAGTTCTCTGCTGGAATTTTATTGTTTTTACAGAGTGGGGCACGATGTCTGAGGAATTAAAAAGCATATTTATATTCATAAAGTGCAGTAATATATCATTTATAAACGATAGACGTTTTAATACAGGAAAGATGGAAAAAATCCCAAATTTTGGGTTCCCCCCAACAAAGTATTAGAGGGGAAATCATCCAATGGTAACACTAGTTCTGATGGTTTGGGGGTCCCCATGGAATTCTCTTAATTTGGAGGGATTTCCTCTCACTTCCTGTTTGGCTATAGGACAGGAAGTGAAGGGGAATCTACCCAATGGGACATGGATGGAAACAAAAATCTGACAGCGGCCCTAACAGTCCCTTGCTCGATTCTATGCCTATAGTTCTACTTTAAGGAATCAAGAGGATATACAATTTACAGGAGCTCTCTAGAACACAAGATAAAATAAAATGCAGAGAGATACATTGGGTTTATTCATACCAGGTGTGGTGGCACTGCGTTCGGCGGCTATTCCAGGGCATTCCACCGCACAATAAGGCAAAAGTGCCTCTTGTCTCTTGCGTGCCTGGTCCACATCACTACACTGAGGTGGTGTACGGATATTGTTTGCTGAAATTACACCCAGATAAACTACAGGAACTACAAATGTATTATATTCTTAACATAGAGGTGGTCTTTTTGTTGGATGGACCCTTTAATAAACGACTTATATTTGAGATATTTTTTGAGACACATACACATAGATATTGATAGATTGTGAGAGCCTTGGTTTTAACATTTTTATAAAAGGATAGTAAGAATTATAAAAATACAGCAGAAGAAAGTTTGGGACTTTATATATACTTCCCTGGGTTTAATAATCACTTGACAAAAAAGTTGTAAAATTATTTTTCACATATCATTATTTAACCACTTCAGCCCCGGAAGGATTTGCCCCCTTCCTGACCAGAGCCCTTTTTGCGATTCGGCACTGCGTCGCTTTAACTGACAATTGCGCGGTTGTGCAACGTTTTACCCAAACAAAATTTGCGTCCTTTTTTTCCCACATATAGAGCTTTCTTTTGGTGGTATTTGATCACCGCTGCGTCATTTCTGATCGCCGCTATAAACAAAAGAAGAGCGACAATTTTGCATAAAAACCCAAATTTCTTACTTTTTGCTAAAATACAAAAGAAAAAAAATATATAAAAAAACATTTTTTTTCATCGGTTTTGGCCGATTTATATTCTTCCTCATATTTGTGATAAAAAAAATCGCAATGAGCGTTTATTGATTGGTTTGCGCAAAAGTTGCCGCGTTTACGGATGATGAGAATTCATTTCTGGGGTTTTTATTTTTTTTTTATTTTTTACTAGTAATGGCGGCGATCTGCAATTTTTAGCGGTACTGCGATATTGCAATGGGCATGTCGGAACATTTTGACACTTTTTTGGGACCATTGGCATTTATACAGCGATCAGTGCTATAAAAATGCACTGATTACTGTGTAAATGCCATTGGCAGTGAAGGGGTTAACCTGCAGGGGGCACTCTAAGGGGTAACTATGTTCCCTGGGCGTGTTCTAACTGTCTTAGTGTTTGACTAGCAGGGGGGGGGGGAGTGATCACAGCTTCCATGTAGAGGAAGGCTGTGATCACTCCCTTCCCCCTCTAACAGAACGGAGGTCCGTGTTTACTTACACGGACCTCCGTTCTTTCACTCCGGGGGGGGGGGGCATCGCGGGTAGCCGGCGGAGATCGAGTCCACCGCACCCGCTCCCTGGCCCTCCCCGGACACAGTGAGCGCGATCTGGCAGCCGCCGTCACATGACGGCGGTTTGCCCAGGAGAGCCACCTTGTCGCCGGGTCGGCAAGTGGTTAAGGTTTTACACAAACTCTTAAAAACCCTTAAAGGGTAACTCCACTTTCGTGGGGATAAAAAATAGCAAATAAAGAAAAAAATAACATAGCGTGTACAATTGTGACACAAGTCATATTGTAATTGAATGTTATTAAAAATTACCTTTCCTTTTCAATCTGCAGCCAATGTAATTTTCTATAAATGCAATATGGCTACCTGGAGTTGTTCTATGCACAGAATGTGTACTGATCATTCCCCAGAAACATAATTTCCTGCTTGTGTGATTGGCTCACCAATTTTCTGCCTAAGATACAAGTCAGATGTTAGGCATCTCCTGCAACAAAAATGTCATTTTTGGTGAGATACTTCCAATAGGAGCACGTCTAAAGGAATGCAGGCCCAGCAGATTCCTCATTATTGCTCCTGCAGCTCCACACCTGACAGATAATTATGAAACCACTCCTATTAGACCCACTCAGTACAGAGGCACAGACAAATACACAGGGATTTCTTCGAGAATAACAAAAGGTCGGAATCTGCAACAAAGGTTGTTATAATCCTTGCAATGTACAGAGATCACACAGCTGGGAATGTTTTTTTCTCAACAAAAGTGGAGTTACTCTTTAAAAGAGGGGGGTTTATTCTATTAAAACCAAGATAACAAACTGATTTGTCCAGATAGCTGCTCTCCTGAGCTTGAGATCCACTTTCTGGCCAACGTGTTTTGTCAGGGTTTCTAATAAAAATATTGCGCAAATCAAGAATAAAAAGTGAGCTAATGAACGTGTAAAAAACGTCAAGCAGCCAGCACAACAATCGACAAATTGCAATAGGTGTTATCTGTAAACTGTGCGGCGCTAAAAAGTTTCCACTTAAAAAGTATAACCACTTAAAGTGCAATTAGTGCAAAATATATTGTAAACAAATATGCAGTGTACAACAGTCCCTTGATGGAAGCATATAAAATAAAGTCCCAAAGTGCAATGATTTGCTAAAAATGCTTCAATAAAGAGTGTCCATATATTCTCTCATAAATTCCCATGGAATATCACCATGTGCAGAGAGAAAGAGCCACCACCTACAATTACAGAGGCTTACCAGGAACAGTAGACACAGACGGGCGTACGCCCGCTGGGTCAAATCAGGCAAAAAATATATTGAAAGTTGTTCATCATTCACCCATGTTTGTGATCCACCACCAAGCCAAATGGATTCTTACCAGATCACGTGGACACAGTCTAGCATAAGCCAGCTGGGTCTATAGATGCAGAGGGTGTAGCACACCAATAGGCTTTCCAGCCCAACTTCCGATAATCCGGTATAACCCCAAAAAGGAAGAAAAATGCCCCACATAGTGTAAAAATGTAAAAGAGGCTTGACGGGCACACGCCGACGCCATCTTTGCAACCAGGAAGTACAGGGCCTTACAGGATAACGAACACTCTACAGGTTGGTGCAATTATGATTAATTGAAAAGCATATATAAATGAAACGACACGGGCTCAACGCACTCCAGATGATGACCTAGAGGTCGAAACGCGTCGGACCGTGTCGCTCTGATGTCGTTGCTGTTCCATGTTACATTTACAAGTACTTTGATACTACTGGAATTGTGAGTTGCTCTCTTTTATTTTCATTAAATGCCTGGTACATTTTTACACTATGTGGATCGTTTTTCTTCCTTTTTTGGGTTATACCGGATTATCGGAAGTCTGTTTAATCTGACTGGACTCCTGAGGGCTGGAAAGCCTATTGGTGTGCTACACCCTCTGCATCTCTATAGACCCAGCTGGCATATGCTAGACTGTGTCCACGTGATCTGGTAAGAATCCATTTGGCTTGGTGGTGGATCACAAACATGGGTGAATGTTGAACAACTTCGGATATGCACATGGGGGGGGGGGGACAGGAAGTGGGACTTTAAATGAGGCGCACATTGGTAGGTAGAATACTTGAGTATAAAAATCTTGTTTATTAATCAAACACGACATATATATATATTAATGTGAGACCATGCTCTACAGAAATATACCAATTTGAAAAATACAAAACACCGCATGGATTTCCATTGCAATAGTTTACATAGTTCAAGAATATCCCCACATGTTCACATAGTAACCATGGTTCATACCAGAGTCATTACCCAACAAAGCAGATGGGATTTTGAGCATACCAGAAAAAATGTACATGTTAAGGTACAATGCACAGTCATATATTGTTAACACTATGAAATTGAGGCCGATGGTGGCTCTACGCGTTTCGTGATTAGTTAATTATCACTCGTCAGGAGCAGGCCAATCTAGAAAAAAATAAATTTTATATAGAAACAAAATACCAAATATAGTTAAAGCTCAAAAAGTGGCAGGTAAACCCATCAGATAGAACTTACATAATATAGTGGTCAGGAAGTGGGGCACAAATGCCAGAGACCGCCAACCAACCCTGGACGTCAGCCTCGGGAGCTCTGGGGGGCGTGAACACCAGCGGCAACCCACAGCAGGACAGACTACACACCGGACAGACATGGTGCAGCACACCCATGTGGTGGTGATGATGGAAATGTCATGTGAGGTATCTAGGAAGTGATAAATGAGAAATAATGGGATTTGTGGAAAAAAAATCTATAAACCCAGCTGGCATATGCTAGACTGTGTCCACGTGATCTGGTAAGAATCCATTTGGCTTGGTGGTGGATCACAAACATGGGTGAATGTTGAACAACTTCGGATATATTTTTTTCCTGATATGACCCAGCGGGCGTACGTCCGTCTGTGTCTACTGTTTCTGGTAAGCCTCTGTAATTGTAGGTGGTGGCTCTTTCCCATGGTGATATTCCGTGGGAATTTATGGATTTTATTTGAAATTCTGAGAGAATATATGGACACTCTGGACATTTTTTAGCAAATTATTGCACATTGGGACTTCATTTTATGTGTTTTGTCAGGGCCGCAGATCCTGTTATGTACTGTAACAATATGCAAAAAAACATTTTACACATAGAACAAACAATATTTAACATTCAAAATAAATCATGTTTACAGAGTGTTTTTAATTGCATAAAAGTGGTTTCTAAATGTTTTCTCCTGCGACAATTCACAAAAGAAGGGTGAACAAAATTGTTTGATATATGATCATATACAAATTGTAGAGTTATAACATAAATCTATATAACAAAGGATCACCTATGTTATTGCATCAAGGCTGGCAACCAGTAGCCTGGGGAGCCTGTGGGGAAAGTCTTCAACCCCCTTTGACCTTAGACTTTCCCCACAGGCTCCCCAGGCTAATGGTTGCTAGCCTTGATGCAATATAACACAGGTGATATGTACAAATAGCGTACTGGTGACCCTAGCATAGGGAAAAAACTTATCAGTGGGAGGGAGTTTTAAACAGACACGCAATCATTCATTGAACCTGGAGGAGAAGGCATTTGACCTTAAACTGCATAGAGGGTTCTTTACTGTCAGAGCGGTGAGGATTTGCAACTCCCTTATACAAGCAGTGGTATCAGCAGGGAGTGTCGCTAGTTTCAAAAAATGTTTAGATGGGCATCTTAAAGTGGTAGTAAACCCTCCTATCATTTTCAGCCAAGGAAGCTGCCATCTTTGCCTCTGTTTAATCTACAACTGCCATGATGCTGCACATGTGATCAGCTATGACACCAGCCATTGGATGGTTTGACAGTTTGGTTTAGAGCACAACAATGGGAGTGTTACATTTCCGGCATGTGCCGGAAATGTGACTGGTTTTTAACCTGTTAAATGCATGGGTTTACTACCGCTTTAACGATCACAAAATACAGGGATATGGGATTTAATATTGACATAAACACACACACACCACAGGTTAAACTGGATAAACTGCTGTCTTTATTCAACCTTTCCAATTATGTAACAATTACAGGCTGGGGACAGGGATGTGACCAGGCTTTATTGTTTATCTGCAGCTGCGCTGCCTGGTGGTGCAGGAATGGATAGACAGGAATGAAAATCTTTTGACAGGCAAGACCACTTTTTTATGTATTAGAGCCGTGTATTTAGCTTTTTGCTTGGAGTTCAACTTTATCTAAAATAACCCATTTCTTAGATAGCATCAGCAATTGACTAATTAATGCTACTGGGGCTCTTTCTTTTATTTTGCATTGTTTGCATCAACCACAAACCATTTTAATAGAGAAATCTAGAAGCTGCCATTGTGTTACTTCCAGACAGACTGGAAATCAGAGAATGCACATGTTCTATGACCAAATCTTACGTATTTTACAAATTCCAGAGCCATACCAGAAAATATGTAACCTAAATACATTACGGTGAAGCCAGGGTTGTGAAGAGTACAGCTTGCCAGAGACACGTGTACAGGTTTGCTTATACACGGTGCTGCAGACAAGACCCTCAGGATTATCCTGTTCGCCCAGTTGTTGTATTTGATTTAAAGACAGCTCATTATTCATTTGCATGGGAAAAAGCTGGGTGTGTAATCTAAAGGCAAGGCTGCCGAAATTATTTTTAGATGACCTCATAAGAGTTGGTGAACTTAAAGAGGAGCTCTAATCTGTAAACAAAATTAAAAGTCACTTACCTGTCTAGGGATCCTGCGATGTCGGCTGCCTGAGCCGATTCATCAATCGGGTTCAGGTGCAGGCACCAGCATTGTAAGTAAAGCCTCGTACACACGGGACAACGATCGTACGTACGATCGTCTCCAATCGTATGTTGGATAATGTAACTTGCATACTGACTGCACTACACGATCGTACGACCACAGAAAGAACGTTCAGGTGCATGTAATTAGCATCCGGCCGTTCCTGACATGCGTGTTTTGCACAGTACAACTTGTTGTACCAACTTCTCTGTACACACAATACAACGGCCGTATGACCGCTTGTTGGTACGACCAAGTTTTCTAGTCTGCTCATATAACTCCCCTTGTACGACCGTCGTATGTCGGCTGTTCTAATCGTGCGTACGAACGATCGATTTAGCATACAACGGTCGTTCATACGACCTGTTGTATACGATCGTCGTCTCGTGTGTACGAGGCTTTAGGGAAACCGGTGTTCCGTCAGAATCAGCGATCCGTCAAATCTGGTAATGGAAGTGATCCCGTCGCCGTCATCTTGGTACACCCCGCACTCGTCCGCAGTAAGGCTACAGTTAGAAGTCGGCGAGTGCACATCTTTTTACACCCACTGAAATCTTGCATTTTACACTTATTTTTACCAGTAAGCTGAGCTTGTATAGTGAAATACAGTAATTAGAAATCCGTGACACTGTTTTGATGTTGAATTTGAAAAGCAGCAGCAAGCCTGCTGATCTCTTGTTAATCTGTCAGAACACCGCTGTTTTTACAATTCAACATCAAAACACTCTGACAGATTTCAAAATACTGTAATTCAGTAGATAAGCTCAGTTTACTGGTAAAAATAAGTGTGAAATGTAAGACATCGGTGGGTGTAAAAAGATGTCCGCTTACCGACTTCTAACTGTAGCCTTACGGGTGGGGGTGTACCAAGATGGTGGCGACGGAACATCACTTCCGTTACCAGATTTGATGGGCGTCTAATCTAACAGAACATCGATACCAATGATGGGGCACTATTCCTCCCCTAATAATAAACAGGGGGCACTATTCCTCCCACTGATACCAATGATGGGGCAATATTCCTCTTACTGATACTACTGATGGGGCACCGTTCCTCCCCTAATACTAAACATGGGGCACTATTCCTCCCACTGATACCAATGATGGGGCAATATTCCTCTTACTGATACTACTGATGGGCCACTATTCTTCCCCTAATAATAAAGATCGGGCACTATTCCTCTCACTAATACCAATGATGTGGCATTATTATTCCTACTGATACCAATGATGGGACATTATTCTTCCTACTGATACCAATGATGGGGCATTATTCCTCCCACTGATACCCATGACGGGCACTATTCCTCCCTTAATAATAAACATGGGGCACTAGTCCTCCCACTGATACCAATGACGGGGCATTATTCCTCCCACCGATAGCAATGATGGGGCACTATTCCTCCCACTGATACCAATGATGTGGCATTATTCTTCCTACTGATACCAATAATGGGGCATTATTCTTCCTACTGATACCAATGATGGGGCATTATTCCTCCCACCGATACCCATGACGGGCACTATTCCTCCCCTAATAATAAACACGGGGCACTATTCCTCCCACTGATACCAATGACGGGGCATTATTACTCCCACCGATAGCAATGATGGGGCACTATTCCTCCCACTGATGCCAATGACGGGGCACTATTCCTCCCCTAATAATAAACACAGGGTACTATTCCTCCCACTGATACCAATTATGGGGCACTATTCATCCCCTAATAATAAACATGGGACACTATTCCTCCCATTGATACTAATGATGACACACTAGTCCTCCCTGAATACTAAACATGGACACTATTCCTCCGACTGACGGTGGGACATATTCTACTCCCACTGGCCACAGTCCGTTCTCCCTAAGGGCTGAAGGACAGTAACATGGCCCTTTGTTTGGATAGTTTGGAGACCCCTGGAATAAAGGATATAAGAGCAGTCACCCGGTACAAGGTGAGAGATCAACAGTGATTGGTCTGTATTGCAAAAAGTTTGGCTGCCGTTGCCGACATTTTTCTAAAAATGTTAGACACCTGGCTGACATGCTGTTCCTGTAACTTCAATATTCTTTGTGTCACCAACCTGTGGGTATGTGCAGCATGGTGCAGCTGGCAGAAAACACTCCAAGTGTAAAAACAGGAATATATTGTAATTGAAGTTCAGCAATAAACAGGCCTAGCAGGAAAGCAACCCGACCGGGAATACTCACTGGATGTAACAGCTACTGTATGTTTCAGTAGTTGGAAGTCTCAGGGGTGCTGACAACATCTGTCTCGAGGAGCATATTGTGGCCTGGTTGGTCTGTACCCAAATGGGGAGGCCTTGCAAGAAGGAAAGTGTGTCCCTGCACTTTTCCTGCTCCTTCAGAACCTTTCCTTGACATTAAGCACTGTCCTTGACAGATGGGTAACCTGTTCCTACACTGCCACTCACAAAATGCGTGCCAAGCCCAGGAGTCAGGGTCCTAAATAGACTCTGCCCAACCCAAGATGGCCTCCAAAGTCACATGAGACATCAGCATCCAATCAGATAGCTGCCCCCTTGTGACCCAGGAAACCACAGATGAACCAAGTTCCACTTGACTTCCTCTCCCCTCTGCCATGCTATGCGGTTAAGCACCACCCACAGTGGAGAAGTTAGATTGCACCTGCCTACAAACACGCAAAAGGTATGAAGCATTTGAGGTCAGAAATCTACATCTGCATTTTTGTTTTGGGTCAGAAATTTAGAAAACATTGAAACCAGAGGATTAGCATGACAGACAGTTTGCTAGCATTTCCAAAGCAAAGACAGCTCACACATTCCTCTTAAAAATGCTCCAAAAAGTAATATCTCAGTCCAAATGTTGTGTGTCTTACTTTTAAAGACTTTAGGGACCCAGCCTTTTTAAGAAATGTGTTGTTTACAAGTAAAAAACAGTATTTTTTGCTAGAAAATTACTTAGAATGCTCCAACATTATGTTTTTTTAGCAGAGACCCTAGAGAATAAAATGGCGGTTGTTGCATTTTTTTATGTCACACGTTTTTTGCGCAGCGGTTTTTCAAATGCAATTTTTTTTAGAAAAAAAAAATTTAATGAATTAAAAAAAAAAAAACATAATATATACCACAATTTTGTTTGTATAATATGAACAATGATATTACACTGAGTAAATAGATACCTAACATGTAAAATCATGGAATGGCGCTAAACTATGGTACTGAAAAATCTCCATAGGCGACGCTTTAAAAATTTCCATCAGTTTAGTATAACAGAGGAGTTCTAGTGTTAGAATTATTGCTCTCACTTAGACATTTGCGGCGATACCTCACATGTGTGGTGCAAACACTGTTTACATATGTTGGCATGACCTAGGTATGTGTTCACTACTGTGTGCAAGCACGGGGTGTGCTTTAAATTTTTTTTTTATTAAATTTTCTTAGATATTTACACATTTAAAGCGGAGTTCCACCCTAAAGTGGAACTTCCGCTGGTTGGATTCCTCCCCCCCTCAGGTGTCACATTTGGCACCTTTCGGGGGGGAGGGGAAGAGGACACCTGTCTTTAGACAGGTGTCCTTTTCCACACATTCAGGAGCTCTGGCCGGCAGCAGCCCGGCTCTCTCCTCCCTGTTCGCTCTGCTTCTGGCCGCAGAGCCTCGCGCATGCACAGTAAGGTGCCCGGCTTGAAGCTGTACTGCTTACACATCCGGGTTCCCTTACCCGCGATGGAGGCGGCTGCACCCGTTCCCCGATCCGAAGATCGGCGGCGGGTGCCGACATCGCTGGACTCCAGGACAGGTAAGTGTCCTAACATTAAAAGTCAGCAGCTACTGTATGTGTAGCTGCTGACTTTTAATTTATTTTTTTGCCCTCGGACCTCCGCTTTAAACATCCCTTGCCTTAACAATACAGCATGGCAGGTACTCTTTATGGAGGGATCTGGGATCTAAATGACCCCAAATCTCTCATTTACCCTTAAAAGCAAAAGATCAAAAAAAAAATGTTTTTTTTTTAATCTTTTGCTTAAAGAAAAAAAAAACATGTTTACAGGGCCCGAGAACCGGAAGTGACGTCATGGAGTCGCTTTGGTCCTCCAAGAGCATAGAGATGAGCGGTGGCCATCTTGCCATCGCTTATCTCTATGGGAAAAGACTGCCAACGCCCATTGGTAACGTAAGCCTGGGAACCACCGGGAAGCGCCACTGGGATCACTTTTTTCTGAAAGCCAGCCCACTGAGGGAAAAGAAAATACTGGGGTTATGGCATCTAGCTGCAGCCACAAACCCTGTATTTAATGTCAAAATCATGACGTAAATTCCCAGTTGGGCGGTCGGCAAGTGGTTAATTAATAGAGATTTGTGAGCCAAGTCACCCATCGATCTCGTATGGGGATTCTCTGGTCCACCCAGTTTGAAGTGTGTTCTTCTCTGTAGCAGGAAGAAAAGTCTCTCTTTCCCAGCTGCATTTGCTTTTTCTTGTATTGTCCAGTGATGGTGGGTGGGCTGTGGACCTCAGGTGTAAAATCTCATTGCTTTAGCCTCCAAAAGAGATAAGAAACCAGGGGGTGTTCTAAGTGGCCTGTGTCTACTGAGATATCATATTTGAGTGGGATTACCTGTCATTGTTCAGAATCCTCTGCCAACTCCTACAACATCGAATTGATGAACTTGACCTCAACAATGACATGCTTGCACTTATCAGGTCATGTATGACTGCCCAATGTTCCTTTCAAAGAATAAAACTGAAACAAAAAATGGCCAGGCACATCTTTATCTCTAATGCTATGTGACTAGGTCTTAGTAGCATAATATTTTTCATGACTTTGCACATGATGTTCTAGCAAAGAAATTTAATGATATGTGTCCATTCTTGACTGCCTTGATGAATTAGCCATCTATGGATTAATATAATAAGGAACATTGATTGAGGCTAGGAGTCAAATCTAAGATCCGATTAAATAAGATGATTGGTTTTGTTGTTTGACATTTGTCTTTGTTAGGGGTATCTTGTAACGGTCAATGGTCATAAATCAAATTACTATACAGAAATAATGGAAGAAAAATTCTTGCCATGAGCTGAGTAAGAGGTATGTCTCTGTTTTCTTGTCTGACATGTTTATTTTCTATGCCGTAGGTCGAAGCAAAGCCATCATATGTAATCATCAGCTTGGTCCTACAATGACGACGGCCATTCTGGAATGTATCAGCACATTGTCCATCAGTGCACAGCAATTACGTCGCCTCCCAAAGCTTCTAGAGGGTGGCCTTCCGAAGATGCCTTCTACAGTCAAGGACTCTGATGTTCCTAATCTTTTCAGGGAACCATATATTCAGACTGGATATAGACCTATTGACCAGGACTGGAAATATTATTTCCTAAGCCTTTTCCAGAAACATAATGAGTCGCTTAATGTCTGGACACATCTTCTGGTGGCCTTTGCTGTTCTTCTGAGGTTCAGAGCATTTGTGGAGACAGAAAGCTTCTCTTGGGATGTGCTTTCCATGCCACTGGTGATATACATAATAGCATCATTAACTTATCTCATATGCAGTATCCTTGCACACCTCTTACAGTCCAAATCGGAGTTGGCTCATTATACATTTTACTTCATGGACTATGTTGGAGTTAGCACTTATCAGTACGGCAGTGCCCTTGCCCACTACTACTACAGTTCCAGCCAAGCCTGGTATGATCATGCCTGGTACTACTTCCTGCCAGGAGCTGCTTTTCTAGGTTGGATGTCCTGTTTTGGTTGCTGCTATGCTAAATACCATTACAAAAGGCCTTATCCAGTAATGAGGAAGATCTGGCAGGTTTTTCCAGCTGGCCTCGCCTATATTTTGGACATCAGTCCAGTTGTACACCGTATCCTTGCCTGCCATGCAGAAGATTGCTCAGACGGGGCTGTTTGGTTCCACGGTCTACAAATATTTTTCTTTGTTATCAGTGCCTACTTCTTCTCTTGCCCAGTCCCAGAGAAATTCTTTCCAGGTGGTTGTGACATAGTTGGCCATGGCCACCAAATATTCCACGTGTTTCTGGGCTTGTGCACTCTCTCTCAGCTTGAAGCTGTGCTTCTGGACTTTAAAACCAGGCAAGAACTTTTCCTGACACGGTACAATCCAGAATTGACCCAAGTATCCTGTGTCTCGTTCTTTGCTCTCATTCTATGCAGTTCTATCACTGCAGTGTTTCTTCGGGAAAGGATCAAGCAGAAATTGGAAAAGAAAGACTTGTAATGAAATTTATAAACTTTCTAGAATTCAATTATTCAAATGTTTCTTATATTTAATATAGGCCATACTAATTTATTTACTGCTCAAATAGTAAGTTTTGGATGTACAATTGAATTTGATTCATTTGCTGCCTAAAACTGTTTTTCTAGTAAGTGACTTTTGTGAGAAAGTACAACTTGAGCATTATTGAAGGAAACATCTATTGCACTTTTATTTTAATTATCGGTATTATAGGTTGCCAAGGCTTGTTGATTTTTCCCAATAAAAATGTTTTTGAGAAGGTAATCTTAGGCAAACTATATTTCTACAAATGCAAGGAACTGAAGGCCAACTCCACACAACTCCTGCAGGTGAGAAATGTGGGGAGGTGCTCAGTGCAGTTGTTAAGGCTAGCCATATATGGGCAAATATACAGGCATTTTTTCAAAGAGCTAAAATCCTTATTTATTCGGTTTTGGTCAAAACCTAATCCATAGATTGACTGGCTGTGGCTGTATTCATAAAGGCCTATGGCCTCTGTTTGGAAAGCACTGAGGATGTTTACATTACCATCCACCAGGGGTAGGGAACCTGCGGCTCTCCAGCTGTTGTAGAACTACATTTCCCATGAGGCATTGCAAGGCTGATGGATACAATTATTCCCAGAAGCATGATGGGAAATGTAGTTCTACAACAGCTGGAGAGCCGCAGGTTCCCTACCCCTGCCCTACACTATAGAAAATGTAAGGGTTGGTCTACTAAAAACTGATATTACATCTATTGGTGTTGCAGAAGGTAATCACTGTAGGGCTTCTTGTGGCTCTACTTTCAATTTAAATGGCTTTTGGAATATGAAAATGTTAAGGTATATCTAAAGTCAAATCTTATTTTGTTTTGGATAGACTAGAAAATGGGTTCAACCTCTGTCAGTTTTTTTTACTTCCTTGTCCTATTTTGGAGATTTACCATCACTTCCTGTACTGTAGATACAATAGGAGATGGGACAAATCCCATTTTAGTCGCCACCTCAACAAGTATCTCCATTGTAGCACTTACTGTTATTCCTGTTGTGGTGGCATCTCAAACTTTTGGACTTTCCTTCACTTTTAGCTTTGGTGACACTGGTCATCAAGACCAATAGAGAGAGAGATTGAATCTCCCTAATGGGGGGCATAGGAGCTCCACCCCCTCACCACTCTATCCAAACCTAAGAAAAAAATATTGGCCTTAGACACACCTTGATTGGTTGCTGTGAGGCGATATATATACACATTTACTTTCAATAGTTGTGGATCCAAGACTTCAAGCTTTCCATTTACTCTTTAAAGTTTTTAGTAGCCTATTTTATTTGCAAATAGTTTTAACAAACGGTAAACTGGTGCTGGCAGAAGATGCCTCTTACATGTTTATGTATATTTTAAATGTTAAAAATGACAGTATAAAATGAGGTTAGCTGAGACTTCTAGGCAGCACTGGAGTACATAGCCTAGATGCAATGAGGCTAGCCCATTCACAGGAAAAAAAAAGACTTGCTAGCTCTATATATTGATATTTGCTGCACACAAAATTCTTATCGTGTAACTCTACCTTGTCCTACTTTTTGACAGAATAAGATAATGTTTTTAGGAAATCTTATAGTATTTAACAATAGACCGACGTATCACCAAGAATGATGGGCAATGGCATGTCTACATGTCCACTAGTAAATCCCACACTAGCTTAACCTGATGTAAAGGCAGATGACAAAAATTCAACCCTGTGAAACAGATTGTAGGAGCAGATTTGGTGGTTCATCTGTGGAGCAGCTAATACTGCATAGGGACTTTATTTCACTGTATAGGCTCCCAATATCAAATCTGTCAAACTGGAGAAGGACCTTACGCTTTACATTTCTTCAGTTGGTTCAGTAATCTACCAGGAGCTGCCATGTGTTGCTGACATGAGAGGTCCACATGGTCAAAAAGTGTGGATTATTTTGTGGATGATGGAAACATGGTTTGTCTCTCATTCGATATTTACATGTTGCTAACATAAACCTTTTTTGGTGGGTAAGTAACAGAACAGCGTACACAGGATGGAATACACAGGATGAAATACACATGGACACTAGAGAGGGTAAACCAGCCAGTCATTTTTGGAATCTTTCAGAAATAGTCCACTAATACGTTTCTGACCCTTTAAAGAGTTCCATCTTCCTACATATGAATGAATGTGAACCAGGTGAAAACATAATAAATCAAAAGTATGTCCAAGTGGCTGGTCAGCCTTAATTACTGATCTATACAGAATAAAATGGGCAGGGAAGTCATCGACCCTTGAAAGAGTTTTCAAAGAACAATTTGCATCTGTTTAAGGAAACACTTTTGCAAGATCAAGGGAAAGTTAAGCCTGGGTACGGGAACAATTCAAAAACATAATCTTTAAATGGGCCTAGCAATTCTGTTTTGAGTAAAGGTTTTTGCTGGAGAGCCCAATTTTGTCCTGAGGGAGCAAGAGTCGAATAGCCCATAATAAAAGCATACTTTTATTATTGTCCATGTGTATGATAGGAGGGATCAGCAATGATGGAATCAGGAGAATCACTATGTAAATCTTTGATTTTCCTGAATATTTGGAAGCAGATCTCTCCAATCTGCCAAGATCCACACAATTCATAAAGTATTATTATTCCCCCCTCCAATGGATAAATCTGCAAGCATTTAGGTAAATCACAACATCGACAATTTGTCAGCTTGCCTGGTTTGCAGATTAATTGACTAATTACAGCAGAGGATTATGGGCTGCAGAGGATTATGGGAAGGTTTTCCAGGCAGCAGTCTCATTGGTTTAGAGCTTCATAATAGCAACATCCCTTTACTTGAGAAATTGTCTTAAAGTCTATGCCGTGTTGGTTTATGAGACTATGACATTAATTTACCAGCAATATAAGTCCTGCTGTTCTATTGACTCTGGCGGGCCATTAGCAGTCTGGTGACTTCCCACTAGTCATTCTCAGAGTTGGGGCAAATAGTGTCACCAGCACACCAGGATCTTCAAATGAGTCCAATCTTTAATGAGATGATCACATCGTTACAGCAAAGAGCAGTGTTTCAGAGCCACACAGGACCCCTTCATCAAGCATGTGACTTGATGAAGAGGTCCTGTGCGGCTCCGAAACGTCACTCTTTGCTGTAACGATGTGATCATCTCATTAAAGATTGGACTCATTTGAAGATCCTGGTGTGCTGGTGACACTATAGGACATGCAGTTCCAGGCGTTGGTTACTTCAACACCCACATTACAATTAAGCCATTTGTAAAGCAGGAACGTGTGCGTTGGGAATTCTACAAGCTGCACATTCTCAGAGTTGGGACACATGTCTGGTCTATGGTGGGCCTAATTTTGGCCAAAATCCAGAAAGACCCTGTCACCCTGCCAGAGGGAATTTGCCCCCTTTCTACTTTACCTTTTACCCTCCTCTAGTGAGAAATGCCTGAAAGTATATCTAAATCCAAAATGTTTTATTAAGATTGGATGGAGTAGGAAGTAAGTAACTCCTTTTAGAGGTGTTTTGCCTGTAGACACAAAAGGAAGCGAGATGAAATCACTTCAATGGGAACAAGTGTCCTCATTGGTATATTTCCCCTCTATTCCTGTTTTGGTAATAACCTAAAGTTTGTTTTCTCCCTCACTTTTAATCTCGATGACAAATGGTCATCCAAACAAATAGAGAGAGTGAATTTCCTGATCCGGGACACAAACAACAATTAAAGCCAAAGAGGGGTTCTATCCCTTACCTGCTTTACTCAAACTCAAAAAAGTCTTTGCTTTAGATATACTTCAATGACACTGTAATGCCTTCCTCTGCCTGTGCAGTGACCGTATCAGAAGATTTCTCTAGTACAGGGGTCCTCAAACTATTGCCCTCCAGTTGTTCAGGAACTACAATTCCCATGATGCCTAGTCATGTCTGTGAATGTCAGAGTTTTGCAATGCCTCATGGGATGTGTAGCTCCACAACAGCTGGAGGGCCATAGTTTGAGGATGCCTGCTCTAGTATGATGGGATTATAATTCTTCTGACACTGTCTATGCATTTTCTGGTGGAGGTTCAAGTCATGGGAACAAGTAGCACAGGAGTGGAGCCATGTTATTCTTTCACGTCTTTTTCAACCACCTCTGCTAAAAATACAATATTAAAGTGATTGTAAACCTAAAAAAACAAAAAAAGAAACCTGTGAGACAAAGGCATAATGAGCTAGTACTAGCTCATTATGAAATACTTACCTTAGATCGAAGCTGTTGCAGCGCTCCCTGCACACCGCTGTGACCGGCTCTTGCGATGTGATTGGCCGGAGCCACGATGACGTCACTCCCGCGCATGGGAACCTCTGGTCATGACACGGGCCTTGAAGAAACGGCCTTATTGTAGGCTTACCTGTAGGTAAAAGTGGTGTAACAAGGTTTACAACCACTTTAAGGGTTGAGGTCCTGAATTCAAAAGTATTGATAAGACATCGTAGTCTGTCTATCAATGGTCCAAAGTTCCAGGTTCTGTAGTAAAGTGAGTGTAAACCCAAGCTTTATCACTAATTTATTTTATTAGTATTAGTTAGGTGGGATGTTTCTTGAAATAAATACAACTTTTCTTGAGCATTGAGGGAATTCTTCTCTTTGCTGTTTTGTTATTTACTGCCTCAGTTTGCAGGCGGCTGAGTAGCCAACCACAAGGCGGCAGCAAGGAGAGGAGTTCTTTCATTTGCTTCCTTCAAAATGTTTAGATACAGTATATCTTGCACCTTTTTCCAGGCACACAACTCTAATGTATGCGATACAGTGAGACTGTTTTAAAGCACTTATAAAACGTTGGTTGTAACTTATTCTTTTTCTTTAAAAAAAAAAAGAAAATTTACCTATATTCAGTCATAAAAATGATTTCATCTGCTGTGTAGCTCACCTAGTGATTGCCTGCTGACTGCTATTGTGAATAACTTGTACAACTCAACCACACAATAAAATATCTTTTCAGTAAAACCGGTTATGAAGCTTGTTTTATGGCTGATTTTTGTATTAGGCCCGTGTTATGCTAGCAATATATAGAAATCCATGTACAGTATGTATCTGTATATTAAAGATGAACAAGGACGAGAGTTATCATTTCCCTATAATTTTAATGCAAAATTCTGCTTTTTTGTGTAATATATTGGAGGAAACAGGGAAGGCAAAATGAAGATGGTTTATGGTGTTTTTTTGCTTTTTTTAAATCCGGTTTTGTATAGTAAAACATTTTATAATGGGGAAGATGTACTAAAATTGGAGCACTCAGAATCTGGTGCAGCTGTACATGGTAGCCAATCAGCTTCTAACTTCAGCTTGTTCAATTAACCACTTAAGGAGCGTAAGGATTTCCCATGTTAGTACCAGTGCACTTTTTGTAATTCGGCACTGCATCGCTTTAACTTTAATTGCGCGGTCGTGCGACGTTGTACCCAAATAAAATTTGCATATTTTTTTTCCCACAAATAGAGCTTTCTTTTGGTGGTATTTGATCACCTCTGCGTCATTTCTGATCACCGCTCTAAATGAAAGAAGAGCGACAATTTTGCAAAAAAAAAAACAATATTTCTTACTTTTTGCCAAAATACATATCCAAAAGAAAAATATAAAAAAACAAATTTATTCATCGGTTTTGGCCGATTTATATTCTTCCTCATATTTTTGGTAAGAAAAATCGCAATCGGCGTTTATTGATTGGTTTGCGCAAAAGTTGCCGCATTTACAATCCATGAGAATTCATTTCTGGTATTTTTACAATTTTTTTTTATTTTACTAGTAATGGCGGAGATCTGCGATTTTTATCGGGACTGCGATATTGCGGCGAACATGTCGGACATTTTTTCACTTTTTTGGCGCCAATGACATTTATACAGTGATCAGGAATTTAAATATCCACTGATTACTGTAAAATGTCATTGGCAGGGAAGGGGTTAACCTGCAGGGGGCAGTGAAGGGGGTTAACCATGTTCCCTGTGTGTGTTCTAACTGTGAGGGGGCTGGGCTGGCAGGGGCACCAGAGATCTGTCACAGGCCATCGTGCAACGGGCACGAGCACCGGCGGCAGTGCGCGCTCGCCCCCTAGCCGTCGTGCCCACGAGTGACGGCTATAAGCGGCGATTTGCGGGACAGCCACGCTGTCGCCGCTTATAGTCGCTACGCAGTCAGCAAGTGGTTAATCTTTTGAAGCAACTGCAAAGTGACAACTTGTTACACAGGACAGGGAAATAGAGGTGAAGACAATATACAATTTTTAACTCTGGGATCTTTCATTAGTAAATACAGAATACAATATAGTAGCACACAGTAGAACATAATACCGTAATCAGTCAGGCATCTCTGTTTTTATCCTAGGAGGGAACACATCAGCTCCTTCCAGCAGCACCATGAGACTGCATTCACACGTGAGCGTGTCGTTTTCAGGCAGAAAGTTTTGCCGCGATTTTTACCACGATTTTGCTGCATTTTGCCGCCATTTTGTACAGGTCAAAAGGTCACCAATGTAAAAAGCAGCAAAACACCCAAATCTGCCTGAAAAAAATACTTCCAGAACTTGTTTGAACTTCAGGCGTTTTCAGGCTTTTGGCTTCAGGCGATTTTGAGTGGAGATGTGAACCATCTCCATAGAGAATCATTGATTTTTTCTCCTCCAGCATTTTGTAGCTTCAGACTTCAAACTACAAAACGCTCAGGTGTGAATGGAGCCTTAAGTTCAATGTACGCATTGCATTCCTTAACCACTTCAGCCCCAGAAGGATTTCCTCCTTAATGATCAGGCCATTTTTTTTTGTGATACAGCATTGCGGCGATGTAATTAACAATTGCGCGGTCATGTGATGTTGCACCCAAACAAAATTGACGTCCTTTTTTTCCCACAAATAGAGCTTCCTTTTTGGTGGTATTTGATCACCTCTGCGGTTTTTATTTTTTGCGCTATAAACAAAAAAAAGTGACAATTTTGAAAAAAAATATATTTTTTTTTACGTTTTGCTATAATAAATATCCCAAAAAAAAAGTAAAAAAGAAACAGTTTAGGCCGATATATATATTCTTCTACATAAAAAAATCACAATAAGCCTATATTGATTGGTTTGCCCAAAAGTTATACAAACTATGGGAATAGATTTATGGCATTTTTATTATATATTTTTTTCTACTAATAATGGCGGTGATCTGCGATTTCTAGCGGGACTGCGACATTGCAGCAGACAGAGCAGACACTTTTTTGGGACCATTGACATCTGCCCCACCCGCTGTTTGGCTCCCCCGCTGCCAGGGAGCATGCGTGCGCTTCCGGCACCGCACGCGCCCACACCACACGTTCCCACAGCCGCCGTACAGCTACGGCGATTTGCGGGAACAAGCCGACCTGCCACGGTATTATAACGGTGACCGGTCGGCAAGTGGTTAAAGTGTAACTCCACTTTTGTTGAGAAAAAAATATTCCCATCTGGGTGATCTATGTACATTGCAAGGATTTTAACTACTTCAGATCTGTGCTATAGCAGATTGACGGCTACAGCGCGGATCTGAATTGCCGGGGCGCCGTCAATTGACCTCCTTCCCTTTGCGCGCTCCAGGTGTGCACTCGTTCCACTTGATGTCCACCGGAGACCCACAATCCTGTCACAGAGAGCTAGAACGGGGAACCGCCGATGTAAACACGTCGGTTCCCCGCTCTTTGAGGGGGGGCATGACAGATCTACTGATCCCTGTGTGAGAGCCCAGCCTCCACACAGAACACATACAGGGAACACATTTAACCCCTTGATCGCCCCCTTAGTGTTAACCCCTTCCCTGCCAATGACATTTATACAGTAATCAGTGTCTATTTTTAGATCTGATCGCTGTATAAATGTCATTGGTCCCAAAAAAGTGTAAAAAATGTCCGACATGTCTGCCGCAACATCGCAGTCCCGATAAAAATCGCAGATCGCCGCCAATACCAGTAAAAAAATAAATAAATAATAAAAACCCCGTATTCCCATAGTTTGTAGGCGCTATAACTTTTGCGCAACCCAATCAAAATACGCTTATTGCGATTTTTTTTTTTTTACCAAAAATATGTAGAAGAATATATGTTGGCCTAAACTGAGGAATAAATGTGTTTTTTTTTTTTTTGGATATTAATTATATCCAAAGACATGCTGGTAGGTAAATTGGCTCCTGTCTAAATTGGCCCTAGTATGAATGTGAGTTAGGGACCTAAGATTGTAAGCTACTTGAGGGTAGGGACTGAAGTGAATGTATAATATATATGTAAAGCGCAGAGTAAATTGACAGCGCTATATACGTACCTGAAATAAATAATTAAAATAAATAGCAAAAAGTAAAAAAAACTGTTCTTTTTTTCAAAATTGTTGCTCTTTTTTTATTTATAGCGCAAAAAATAAAAACCGCAGAGGTGATCAAATACCACCAAAAGAAAGCTCTATTTGTGGGGAAAAAGGATGTCAATTTTGTTTGGGTACAACGTCGCACGACCGCACAATTGTCATTCAAAGTGCGACAGTGCTGAAAACTGAAAATTGGTCCAGGCAGGAGGGGGGTTTGAGTGCCCAGTAAGCAAGTGGTTAATCAATTGTTGCAGATTCCTACCTTTTGTTATTCTAAAGAAATAACTGTTTGTTTATCTGTCTCTATGTGTTAAGTGAGTCTGTATGGGTGTGGTTTTGTAATTCTCAATCAGCTGTTGCACCTGCAGGGCTCTAGTGAGGAAAATTCTGAAGTCTGCAACTCTTTAGACGTGATTTCCTTTGGAAATATCTCACCAAAAATTCTATTTTTGTTGCAGGGGATGCACAAAATCAAATTTGTATCTTAGTGCAGACTTCTGGGAAAATCAGTGAGCCTATCACACAAGCAGGAAATAACATATATGGGGGGGGGGGGGGTGGTTCTGTACACCATGTTTGTAAAGAACACCTCTAGGTTGCCATATTGCATTGCGTTTTACAAAAGGAAAGGTCATTTTTTATAAAATTCAACTACAATATGACTCAATTGTGTACTCTGTATAATTTTTTTTTTTCTTTTTGCAAATGTTTTTCCTCAGAAATAAGTATGTTTTTCACTTACATACATCTATTTCATTCAGATATCCATTCCTTCCCAGAGGGAAGGATTACTGCTATTCATTTCAATGCTAGCATCCTGTGAGCTACCGTCAGGATAATACCCAAAGGTCATAAGAAGTTTTATTAATTTGTTCCCAGTACTTCAGTTTGGGGCAAAAAAGGAATATGAGATTCCCTACATCTGCTTCTGGGGATTAGCTCACAAACCAATCCTATGTAGGAATTTGAGGGTACGATATACTCTGTAGTGAATGAAGAGCTCTGTTAATTTATGTGAGGGTGATAGTAACAACATCTGTGCAGATTGCAAAATAACATCCCACATATCATCTGAGATTGGGCCCAAGTCTACCTCCCAGATTCTTCTACTAAGTAACGGTTTCATATACGATCTGATATAGTCCCCAAGTCTATCTCCAAGCTTTGTCTACTAAACAATGGTCTCAAATATCACCTGAGATGACCCCCAAGTCTACCTCCCATCTTTTTCCATTAAGAAATTATCCCATATATATTTGTGGGATGGCCCCCAAGTCTACCTCCCATCTTTTTCTATTAGGCAATGACCCCATATATATTTGAGATGGTCCCCAAAGTATACCTCCCATTCTCTTCTACTAAGCAATGGTCCCATATATCATCTGAGATGGTCCTCGAGTCTGTCACCACTTCTACTAAGCAATGGATCCATTTATCATCAGAGAAGGTCCCCAAGTCTACCTCCCAGCTTTTTTTTACTAAGCAATGGTCTCAAATATCATCTGAGATGGCCCCCAAGTCTACATTCCATATTTTTCTATTAAGCATTCAATCCGTATATATATCTAAGATGGTCCGTGAGTCTACCTCCCATCTTTTTCTACTAAGCAATGGTCCCATATTTCATCTGAGATGGCCCCCAAGTCTACCTCCCATCTTTTTCTACTAAGCAATGGTCCCATATATCAGCTGAGATGGCTTCCATGTCTACCTCTCATCTTTTTCTACTAAGCAATGATCCCATATATGAGGATCATCTGAGATGGCCCTCAAGTCTACATTCCATCTTTTTCTACTAGGCAATTGTCCTATATATCATCTGAAATGGCCCTCAAGTCTACCTCCCATCTTTTTCCTCTATATATCAGTGATTGATATTGAGCATAGCAAATTATTAATATTGGGCATACTAAATCATTGATTAATCAATGATTTGCTGTTTGATAACACTGTCCATATAAAAAGACAGCAAATGTTTCTGTGGCCCAGATTTCCCACTAGAGCAATCATTCTCAACCAGGGTTCTGCAGGATGCTAGGATTCCTCCGAAGGTTGCTAGGGTTCCTTGAAGAGGAGATAGAGAAGGGAGGACCCCCACTATGCCAACGTCCAAATACTAGACAAAAGGATTGAGCGGAAAAATAGCTCCCCCTCAAAAAATGGGTAGGACTTCATGGGCAGAACACAGCCTGGATGGATTAAAATATATACTTTATTACAAAATTTAAAACCCAAACACGTACATGCTTACAACACGTAGATCCTGAACAATGATCCAGGGTGGTGGGCGTCAGCCAGCGGTGAGATACATGTTTTACACGCTGACAGCTCTCCTGATACCTACCACCCTGGGTCATTGTCCAGGATCTACTGTACATGTTGTAAGCCACTGCATGCACACTACTGTGGTCACTAGTATCAGAGTTGCACTCTTATAGTGTATCTCTCTTTGGGTCCGCAGTGGTATTTTAATTACCCCTGCTAACCGCACCTATCTGAAATCTCCTGCCCCGCTGGCCCAGCCAGTGAAGCAGAACAGCTTGCATTATGGAGATGCGTTTGTACCCACGGTCTTAACGAGCCTCTGTTTTTTTCTACGTACCCAGTGCCTATCTATATAAACTGTACTGAATAGGGCCATAGTAGTTACGTTATTTATAATTTCTGTTTACATCACTCTACATCTTTATGGTCAGCAGTGGATTTCCATCTTCACTCAAAAAGCTGTGCTGCCCACAATTTTGTTGTGTGTATATATGTTACATCTCTGTCCCCTGGAAGCAAGGGCCAACCAGCACCCACCCTGTCTCTGCCCTGAGGAAGCTCTTGGAAGCGAAACGCGTCGACAGACCAGCATGGAGGCAAATTGAGTTCTTTATGCACAAAACAGAAATTTCTTCAAACATCATCTTACCCCCATATCTTATAAGGACTCTACCTCCATGTTTGGGTATTCTGGTGGTGCTTAACCTTGCTTAGCAGAGGGTGTTGTTTTTGTTGATGTATTTCATGTTTGGGTTTTACATTTTGTAATAAAGGTTATATTTTAATCTATCCAGCCTGTGTTGTGCCCATAAAGTCTTACCCATTTTTTGAGGGGGAGCTATTTTTCCTCTCGATCCTTCTGTCTTTTTTCCTTGAAGAGGAGTTCCAGGATCCTTAAGAAAAAAATAAAAGTCTGCAGCTACAAATACTGTAGCTGCTGACTTTTAATATTAGGACACTTACCTGTCCAGGGATCCAGCGGTGTCCTCACACAAGCCAATTTTCCAATTGGCTATCGGGTGGCGGAGTGACAGCTGGTTCCCTACTGCGCATGTGCGAAGCACGCTGTGCTCTGTGAATGGGCCGGGGAAATGAGAAGAGGGGTCAAACTTCTGGCTGAATTCAGCCAAAAGTGGGAGTGGGTACCTGTCAAAACCAGGTACCCGCTCCCCCCCCCCCCCCAAATGTGGCAGCGGAAGGGGAGAGGAGGCAGACAAGCGGAACTTCCCCTTTTGGGTGGAGCTTCGCTTTGAGCTGTGGCTGATTGACATCCTATTTTATGGTGCCTGTATATTTCTGAGGATGGTGCCACGCTGGTGTCAGTAGCATGACACAAATGATCTTTTTAACTATTTCTAAGAGTGGCATTCTGACCACTACTGTAAGAGGGGCTTTCTTTTCACTGACCAGTGTCCATCGGTGTATAAGACATTTTTTCCACTGACCCCATAATGGTTAACTGATTTTAGCAGGCGTTCCCCAAGACCTAAAAATGATTCCAAGGGTAACTCAGGGGTAGAAAGGCTGCAATAAATAATGGTATAAATGTATAATGATCAGTGATTATTTGCTGCTTTATCATCGCATCTCTGAGATCTGGTTGCTTGCTAGGCGCACCTCTGCTCTCTGCGTTCCCTTGTTAGATCCATTGTGCCCCCTGCTGGCTGAATACTACATTACTTTGCCATCAGGTTCATCAAAACCTGTAAAACGAGTTCTCTGTGTTTATTTATAGCACTAAAGAGGGAATACCAGCACTGATTTCATCAAAAGACGATGGGAATCATACACAGGGAATTTGCAGTAACTGAGTAAACCAGTTAAGCAAAGCATTGGAAGTCACTGGGTTTTGTCCTGGGAAGACTTTAGCATGCTGTAGAAACTAAGCAGGCTCATCCATTAATGATGATTAATGATAGTTATACAATTTTATTGCAAAAAGGATAGCAATCTTATATTTCATCCAATGAATTATTACCCACCCCAGGCCCAAAGTGAAATGCTTGTATAAAGTAGCTCCAATCATTTGATTAAGACAGGGACATCACCAACCCCATTCTAATTCATAAAGAATAAACATAAGCATATGACTACGCACTCACAATAATTTACAGATTCAGAAATAACCCAAATTTGAGAAATCATTTTTTAACATATTTTCAAATAGGTGCCACTGCCAGAGCAGAGACTAAAGCTGGCCATACACTGTGAGATTTTCAAACAAATGTTCATATAAAAAGTTACATCAGGGCATTTGATAATGCCAATTGAGACTTGACGAATGTCATTCAAAAGCACTTCAAACTCTAATTTGCTTTTCACATTCCAATTTGGTATGAATGGAATTTATTGGAACAAAATGATCACATACAGTTGTTCAAGAAAATTTTTCTTGTCACTGTGGTTAAAAATTATCACCATTTTGACCCCACTAATGAGTTGAACATTAAAAGACCATTCCGAAAACAAGCATTTTTGAATGAAATTCTACATGTATATTGCCAGCTTAAAGAAAATAAATAAATGCACATTTTTTTGCAGGCATTTTTTTAAAGGAGGCTGCAGAGCATTGCACCTGCAATCAGCAGATTATGGGTGCAATGTCAGGCTCCTGTAGGCTCTCAGGATAGCTGTCTGCCCGTACCTTTCATACAGGCAGGTAGTTACTTGGGAGCAGGAAGATCAACAAACTACCTAGAGTGCTCGCCAGTGTCCCCGCAGTTCACTGAGAACTACAAGACATCAACTACAATGACTGACGGTACTACAAGACATTGTGAATAAATGGCGCGGCCCATGTGGGCAGAGCCCCGTACAGCCGCACTGTTTTAAAATTGTGACAGTGGGTGTGGGGAGAGGAGAGGGGGTGCATGCTGAACATGTTACATGTTCCACCCTAAATACTAGTGTAACATGTTACCAGCGTTACCAACTGTCAGTAAATGTATGGGCAGTTCGTAAAAATCAGTGAATTTACAACAGTTCGTAAATATCAGGGACTGATAATTTGTCATGCTGTGTTGACAAACTGGTATGGGTATTGTTGGTGTTTCCATATCGTGTCTATATTGTATAAATATCAGTTGTCTTCGTTTTTAACCACTTCAGCCCCGGAAGGATTTGCCCCCTTCCTGACCAGAGCCCTTTTTGCGATTCGGCGCTGCGTCGCTTTAACTGACAATTGCGCGGTCGTGCGGCGTTGTACCCAAACAAAATTTGCGTCCTTTTTTTCCCACAAATAGAGCTTTCTTTTGGTGGTATTTGATCACCGCTGCGTCATTTCTGATCGCCGCTATAAACAAAAGAAGAGTGACAATTTTGCAAAAAAAAGCAAATTTCTTACTTTTTGCTAAAATACAAATCCAAAAAAAATATATACAAAAAGATTTTTTTTCAGCTGTTTTGGGGCGATTTATATTCCTCCTCATATTTGTGATTAAAAAAATTGCAATTGGCGTTTATTGATTGGTTTGCGCAAAAGTTGCCGCGTTTACGGATGATGAGAATTCATTACTGGGGTTTTTATTTTATTTATTTTTTTTTACTAGTAATGGCGGCGATCTGCGATTTTTAGCAGTACTGCGGTATAGCAGCGCCCATGTCGGACCATTTTGACACTTTTTTGGGACCATTGGCATTTATACAGCGATCAGTGCTGCTAGGAACTGCTATGATAACCCTCGGCTATCATCTCTCTGTCAGTCTGTCTTGAGCTTGGGCGCCCAAGGAGAGACCGTCTTCACCCCAATGATCACAAGCGAACACAAAGCATGGCGAAAACAGGCTCTAATTTTACTGGCATGATGGGCGGTTTTATACACTTTTTAGACAAAGGAATACATAATTCATACAAGGGAGGGGATATGTAATTACGTGTCTTATAGGAAAAAAGAATAGTTGTCTTGTATAGCAGTTATTAATATTTTCTCATACGCTTTCTCATGTAGAGACATCATTAGCAACTTCTTATCTGGACAAAAAGTTCTCTTCAAGGTCGGTACTTCACACACCAGCCAGATGGCGCCTGCGCGCTCACAGTGCGCGATCTGGCAGCCACCGTGAGATGACGGCGGTTTGCGCAGGAGAGCCACCTTGTCGCCGTCAACCTGCAGTTGACGGTCGGCAAGTGCTTGATAGGAGTTCTGTCATTTTTCAGGTTGTCAGTAAAAAAAAAATGTACATTTTACATGTTTTGTCAGTAAAAAATGCAGCGGCAGGTTGGCAACACTGCATGTAACATGTTCAAAAGGTGAACTTATCCTTTAAGGGCTGGTTTGCAGTTGTGACAAGTACCGCTGGCCCTCTGAAAAGTGATCTGCGTTTGGATTGTTATTTAAAAGCATTTGATATGTCTCCTCCTCACTGTCTTTTTTAACCCCCTAAATGCTGCATTACCATAGTGGTTGCAGCACAGCCCCATTCACATGTTTGGCAGGTTGTAGTGCCCACATAATTCCTGCTGTGGCTATAAAGCAAAGTACCCCGCAGCTGCTCCCTTTACAGCTAAAAGGGGAACCAGTTGAGGGGCAGTAAAAACATAGCTCAACTGTGTGGTTTTATTGCTCCCCAACTACAAGTGTAAACCAGCCCTAAGAGACATGTTCACCAAGTCCCCCCCCCCCCCCCTCCCCACTCCCCAAACTGATCTAATCAATAGTTTCACACCAAGCAGCACTATTGATTGGCGTGCCAAACCAATGGAGATCTTGAACTCTGCACAATATGTCAAAGCAGTAGTCTGACTCTCCAACAATACTACTGAGTATTTTAACCCTTGCTGCACCCCTTAACAGCTGAAAATAAACTAAAACAGCAGCATACAGGGAGTGCAGAATTATTAGGCAAGTTGTATTTTTGAGGAATAATTTTATTATTGAACAACAACCATGTTCTCAATGATTCCAAAAACTCATTAATATCAAAGCTGAATATTTTTGGAAGTAGTTTTTAGTTTGTTTTTAGTTGTAGCTATTTTAGGAGGATATCTGTGTGTGCAGGTGACTATTACTGTGCATAATTATTAGGCAACTTAACAAAAAACAAATATATACCCATTTCAATTATTTATTTTCAGCAGTGAAACCAATATAACATCTCAAAATTCACAAATATACATTTCTGACATTCAAAAACAAAACAAAAACAAATCAGTGACCAATATAGCCACCTTTCTTTGCAAGGACACTCAAAAGCCTGCCATCCATGGATTCTGTCAGTGTTTTGATCTG
>BLSH010064947.1:124413-143564 GCA_018402905.1 Glandirana rugosa
ACCCCACAGAGACGGCGAACTACTTGCAAGGGACTCCATAAGGCCTCAAGAGGTGACCCCCGAGGTGGTGACTATACGACAGTAGAAGATCCATCATCATGTGTGTATGAGACGCGTGGGATATCACGAGTAGGACCCTCTACCCCTGGCAGAGGACCAACTCCTGGTAGGACGAACATAAAACCCACAAAGTCATGAAGAGCTGCGTCTGTCAGTGAACTCGGAGAAAAGGATTTTACGGTAAGTTTTAATAAAATCCCTTTTTTTATCTTATATTACTGTTTCCATTGAACTAAGAAGATTATTCATTTTTTTTTCTAATTGCAGGTGTTAAAATTTGAGGGCTACTTCCAGGAGACGGTCCCCATCTCCCAGGATGAGCACTATAGGGTGCGCAGAGTATGTGTGTACTACTACCTAGAAGATGACAGCATATCAGTGGTGGAGCCCCCAGTGGAGAACTCCGGAATACCTCAGGGAACGTTCATCAAGCGGCAGAGACACCCCAAGAATGACAATGGTGATCCCTATCACTGGAGGGACCTTAACGTGGGCATCAACATCATGTTGTATGGAAGGACCTTCCGTATCATCAGCTGTGACCAATTCACAAAGGTACCCTACAGACCATGCAGAGGAGAGTAAAACACAATGCTCTCCAGATCTGGAAAAAAGCCCCATGGGGTACAGGCTAGGATAGCAACATTCCAGGCAGAGATAGGGTTTGTGTTCAAATATTTAGCGGGCGAAGAAAAAATTATGTAAATGTTCTTCTGTTCATTATTATATAGGTGGAATTCATTTGACAAGGAAAGGATTGTCTCGGAAAGCCTGTATTGACCTTAAAAGCCCAATCAGGTTGTCCCATTTCTTCTCCCAGTGCTACATGAGAAAGTAAAATGGACAATCTGATTAGCTGCTATGAACAATGCCTACTGACCACAGCAATTCTTACCTCAAATATATTGATACAGTCTCTCAACCAAGTTTCCTTGTAACCCTATTGGTTCTTCCAGAGGATGCTAAAGGTTCCTTGAGCTGTTAGCAACTTCTCCCTTCCAAATAAGTAACTATTGACACCAAAGATCTTTTTTTAGCTATTTGAAAGTGGGGCATTCTTTGCACTGACCACCATTGTAAGGAGCATTCTTCCCAATGACTGCCAATGTAAGGGGCAATTCTTCCCAGTAACTACCAATGTAAGGGGCACTTTTCCTAATGACCACCACTGTAAGGAGCAATTCTTCCCAATGACCACCACTGTAAGGGGCATTCTTCCCAATGACCGCCACTGTAAGGGGCATTCTTCCCAATGACCGCCAATGTAAGGGGCAATTCTTCCCAATGACCCCAATGTAAGGGGCAATTCTTCCCAATGACCACCAATGTAAGGGTCAATTCTTCCCACTGACTACCAATGTAAGGGGCATTCTCCAAAATGACCATCAACGAAAGGAGCATTCTTCCCTATGACCACCAATTGAAGGAGAATTCTTCTCGATTAACAAGAATGTAAGGCGCATTCTTCCTACTGACCACAATTGCTTACTACTACTTGCATTGCTTACTCTAAGGGCGTTTTCTACTCACACAGGCCACAGTACGGCCCCCTTAACATCTGAAGGACAGTAAACTGGTCCTTTGTCTGGAAAGTTTGGAGACCCCTGGTGTAGAGAACAGCCTTGGTTTGCCCCATTATGAAGTGGCATTTGAATCTTTGGGCAGTTTTAGGAAATTTTAACTCAGATTAACTGCAGATTAAAAATAAGATGACAAAAGCAATGTAACACTTTTCTAGTGAAACCAAAGTGTTTTGTATCTTATCGGTATCTACAGCACATAAAAAACGGAAACAAATCTGAAAATTAGGGGCACTCCCCCTCTAGGCAAACAACTAAATACAAAGCTAAAATATAGTACTCGTCTTACCTTGTATTGTAAGGGACTTGATTTATGTTTAGCTCTCCTTGTGGTTCAGACACCCTTCCCACACAACACAGGCAGGCAGGGTGGTGACTTCACTTTTCTTTTTTGAAGTCAAACAATATAGCCTGCTCACCAACTTCCATTGTGATTGGACGATTAAAAAAAAGCAGCTCACTGATGAGGTCACTGGTCTGCTCTCTCCTCCTGTAAGCACATTTACTGTAAATTGTAGATTGACAGAATGGTGCAATATAATACAGGTTGCCCCTGATTCACTTAGATCAGCCTTTCTCAACCTTTTCAACACAGAGGAACCCTTGAAATAATTCTCCGGTCTCGGGGAACCCCTGCTAAAAATGTAAAATCTACAACTCCTGATACATTAGTGTGATGATCAATGGGAAGAATGCTCCTTACACTTGTGGTCATTGGGAAGAATTACCCCCTTACAGATAGCTAAAAAGATCAATGATGTCATTGGAAATTTATCTGAGAGGTAGAAATTGACCATTGCTCAAGGAACCCCTAGTAACCTCTGGAGGAACCCTAGGGTTCCACGGAACCCTGGTTGAGAAACCCTGACTTAGATTGTTGCCCCTGTGCAGGAGATTATCAGAACAAATTTACAGTAGGTATTTATGCTGTAGTCATAAAGGGATGGACAGACATGGTCAGCAACAATACTCAGTTAGGCCGTGGCGTTTAACCACTTGACCACAGGGCACTTAAACCCCCTTAATAACCAGACCAATTTTCAGCTTTCAGTGCTCTCACACTTTGAATGACAATTACTCAGTCATACTACACTGTACCCATATGAAATTTTTGTCCTTTTTTCACACAAATAGAGCTTTCTTTTGGCGGTATTTAATCACCGCTGGGTTTTATATTTTATTTGCGCTATAAATGAAAAAAGACCGAAAATTTTGTAAAAAATTGCATTTTTCTTTGTTTCTGTTATAAAATTTTGCATTTTTCGTCATAAATTTTGGCTAAAATTTATACTGCTACATATGTTTGGTAAAAAGTAACCCAAATTAGTGTATATTTTTGGTCTTTGTGAAAGTTATAGAGTCTACAAGCTATGGTGCCAATCATTGAAAACTGATCGCACCTGATGTACTGACCACCTATCTCATTTCTTGAGACACTAACAAGCCAGGAAAGTACAAATACCCCCCAAATTACCTATTTAGTAAGAGGCATGGTGATTTTTTGAAGTTGTATTTTTTTCCCACAATTCTTTGTAAAATGAAGATTTTTTTTTTTTTCACAAAATTGTCATATTAACAGGTTATTTCTCACACCCAGCATATGCATACCACAAATTACACCCCAAAACACATTCCACTACTCCTCCTGAGTATGGCGATACCACATGTGTGAGACTTTTACACAGTCTGGCCACATAGAGAGGCCCAACATGCAGGGAGCACCGTCAGGTGTTCTAACGGCATAAATTTCAAATCTAATTTGACTACCTATTACACTATTTTGAGGCACTTTAGTGGCACTGATGGGCACTGTAGTGGCATGGATGGGGCACGGATGAGAACTGATGTGGCATGGATGAGCATTAATGAGGCAAAAATGAGTAATGGATGGGGATGGATGAGCATGAATGAGGCATAAATGAGCCATGGATGGGGATGGATAAGCATGAATGAGCCATGGATGGGCATGGATGAGCAGTGGATGGGGATGGATGAGCCGTGGGTGAGCATGAATGAGCCGTGGATTGGATGGACGAGCATGGATGGGGATGGCTGAGCCATGAATGTGGATGGATGAGCCGTGGATGGGGATGGCTGAGCATGGATGGGGATGGCTGAGCATGGGTGGGATAGCTAAGGATGGATGGATGGCTCAGAATGGATGGATGGCTGAGGATGGATGACTGAGGATGGATGGATGGCTGAGGATGGATGGCTGAGGATGGATGGCTGAGGCTGGAGGGCTGAGGATGGATGGCTGTGGATAGATGGCTGAACATGGATGGCTGACTGAGCATGGATGGTTGGATGAGTGTAGGCTGGCACAAAGCAGCACTGTGGGCACTACAGATCCAGCCCACAGCGCTCCTGCATCCGACCTCTCCCCTCTCCTCTCACACTGTAATGATCGGTACGGTGAGGGGAGAGATAAGCCGGACATGTGCCAACTTGTTTACATCATTTGACAGAGCGATCACGTGGTAAAGGGCCAATGCGAGTGTCTGTTTACCGTGATCCGAACCCGGTGTTCACTCATACTCCCGAGTGTGCACCCCAGGGGGTGCGCGAGAGCGCGATTCTGGGAGGACGTTACTGTACGCCCTCCCAGAATGAACAAACCGCGCTGTAGCCGTCATTCGGCTATGGCCCGGTTGTCAAGTGGTTAAACGATGCTCAGTTGGTACTAAGGGGCCCAAAGTGTGCCAAGAAAATATCCCCCACACCATTACACCACCACCAGCCTGAACTGTTGATCTCCTCTGACCTCTGACATCAGCAAGGCATTTTCCTCCATACAACTTCCACTCACTGGATATTTTCTCTTTTTCGGACCATTCTCTGTAAACCCTAGAGATGGTTGTGCGTGAAAATCCCAGAAGATCACCAGTTTTTTAAATACTCAGACCAACCCGTCTGGCACCAACAACCATGTTATTTTCAAAGTCACCTAAATCCCCTTTCTTCCCCATTCTGATGCTAAGGTTGAACTTAAAGTTGTCTTCACCACGTCTAGATTCCTAAATGAATTGAGTTGCTACCATGTGGCTGATTAGCAATTTATGTAACCAAGCAATTGAACAGGTCTACCTAATAAATCTTGAAAGCTTGAGTTATCAGTGTTTTTATATCTGCCTGGAGCTTAGCTTTTGCAAATCTTTTCTTATACAAATTAATCTTCATATACAGGATTTCTTGGAAAGTGAAGGTATTGAACTGAACCCTATAGAAGGGATCCCTACTGATCCTTACACCGAGCTACGCAAACAGCCTCAACGCACCTACACTACCCCATCTGATTTTGACAGACTCAGGCAGTTCCTAACTATGGATCGCAAGGTATATGCTTCTATCTAATCTATCTATCTATTATCTATCCATTATCTATCTATCTATCTATCTATCTATCTATCTATCTATCTATCTATCCATTATCTATCTATCTATCTATCTATCTATCTATCTATCTATTATCTATCTATCTATCTATCTATCTATCTATCTATCCATTATCTATCTATCTATCTATCTATCCATTATCTATCTATCTATCTATCTATCTATCTATCTATCTATCCATTATCTATCTATCTATCTATCTATCTATCTATCTATCTATCTATCTATCTATCTATAATCTATCTATCTATCTATTTATCTATCTATCCATTATCTATCTATCTATCTATCTATCTATCTATCTATCTATCTATCTGTCTATCCATTATCTATCTATCTATCTATCTATCTGTCTATCCATTATCTATCTATCTATCTATCTATCTATCTATCTATCTATCTATCTATCTATCTATCTGTCTATCCATTATCTATCTATCTATCTATCTATCTATCTATCTATCTATCTATCTATCTATCTATCTATCTACCCCATCTAATCTATCTATCTAATCTATATTTCTTATCTATCAATCTATCCATGATCTTCCTTCTTCTACACTATGGTTCCAGCCTTGGGACATACAGTAACTTACCTCTCTGTATTCAAGGAAAGTTGCTGTTTATTTTGGCTGCAAGTGATGTATCAAAGAGTAATGTGTTTAATTAGATTTTTTCTTTCCAATGATTTTTATGGAAAAGAGATTTAGACAAGCAATGAAGTACTTAATAGTACTTTTAAATGTCAGACAACAGTGTTACAAATGGGAATCATCATCAAAGCCATCATGTTCTGGTCATACCACAACTAAACCATATTATGGTGACTGTCCATGACCATCTCTGCCCGGAGGGGCGACATGGGAAAAGCACGAAGTTAAGTGGTTAAGGTAGTCCATTCATATAGGCATAGTAATGTTGATACTAACATATACGACGATTCATACTGTATATATGGTTCCAAAATGGGAAGAAAGGAACATGGGGAAGGGGTCCTATAAAAATGGTTTCTGTACAATGGAACCAAAATTGCCAATGCTAAATTCAATAAAATGTTAAGTTAGATTTGTATTAAATGATATTTTATTACATTTTACATTGGTGTAATGTATTAAAGTGTAATGTATTAAACCCTCATATTAAAAGCAAGCATGCAATACCTTCATGAAAGTACTCCTATGATATACCTTTTAAGATTTATACTGCTCCTCGCCAGGGCTTTTTTTCAGCGGGAATGCGGGGGAAAGCATTTCCGGCACCTCCAGCATGAAATGTACGTAATAGCAAGGGGTACTAGAGTGTGCTGGAGGGTCTATTGATGATGGCTGCTAGGGGATCTATGGTCACTGGGGAGATCTATTGTTGTGTGGGGGTCTAGTGTTACTGGGGAGGTTTTTTGTTGCTGGTGGAGGATCTATTGTTGCTGGAGGGGGTTCATTGTTACTGGGAGGGATCTACTGTTGAGGGAAGAGTCTATCGTTGCTGGCTGCTGGAAGATCTATTGTTGCTAGTGCTTTTTTGTGGCAGCTATATTGTTGCTGTGGACATCTATTGTTGCTGGCCAGGCCTATTGTTGCTTGGGGGTCTATTGTTGCTGGGTGCAGGGGGATCTATTTTATTGCTTTTCTTGTTATCAGTATCAAATTCCATACAAATGACTTGCTTCTGTATTCTATAAAAAGGGTGGTACTGGAAGGTGGGTAGGGGGTGGAACCAAGGGATGGTGTTTAGAGGTGGGTAGGGGATGGAGACAAGGGGGGATATGGAAGGAGGGAGTACCTGCACCTATACCCTAAGGAAAAAATCCCTCCTGCTCGCTCTTCCATGTGCTGTGCTTCCCCTAACTTCTGGTCAGGGAGTAAGCACACTCTCAGCCCCCTGTGGGACTACATGTCCCATGATCGCTTGCATATGCATTGGTAATGTACATTTTGTTGGTCTCTCCACTTACCCCAGCAGAGAACCAGTAGAATAATAAATAAAGTAGCTGTGCAGTCTCTGGCAGCAGGCACTCCATAGAGACACTGCTAAGGATAGGAGCCATGTAGTCTTGCCACCTCATCCCTTTAACCACTTCAGCCCCGGAAGGATTTCCCAGGTTAGGACCAGAGCACTTTTTGCGATTCGGCACTGCGTCGCTTTAACTGACAATTGCGCAGTCGTGCGACATTGTACCCAAACAAAATTTGCGTCCTTTTTTTCCCCACAAATAGAGCTTTCTTTTGGTGGTATTTGATCCCCTCTGCGTCATTTCTGATCACCGCTATAAACAAAAGAAGAGCGCCAATTTTGCAAAAAAAAAAAAAAATTTCTTACTTTTTGCTAAAATACAAATCCAAAAAAAATATATAAAAAAACATTTTTTTTAATCGGTTTTGGCTGATTTATATTCTTCCTCATATTTTTGGTAAAAAAAAATCGCAATTGGCGTTTATTGATTGGTTTGCGCAAAAGTGGCCGCGTTTACGGATGATGAGAATTCATTTCTGGGGTTTTTATATTTTTTACTAGTAATGGCGGCGATCTGCGATTTTTAGCGGTACTGCGATATTGCAGCAGACATGTCGGACATTTTTTACACTTTTTTGGGACAAAGGACATTTATACAGCAATCCGAAATTTAAATGTCCACTGATTACTGTATAAATGTCATTGGCAGTGAAGGGGTTTACCTGCAGGGGGAGATCTAGGGGTTAACTATGTTCCCTGGGTGTGTTCTAACTGTGGGGGGGCTGGGCTACCATGGGCATGATAGATCTAACTGATCCCAGTGACAGGGATCAGTAGATCTCCCATGCCCCCACTAACAGAGCGAGGAATCGCCGTGCTTACATCGGCGGTTCCCCGTTCTTTGGCTGTGGCCGCTCAGCGCGGCTCGCCGGCAGACATTGGGTTCGCCCGAGCCGCGGGCACACTCTTCAGGAGTGCGGCGGGCGCGCCCCCTAGCGGCCACTCGCAGATCGCCGCTTTTTTACGGCGATTCGCGCCCAGCGTCCACACTGCCGCCGTAAATAGACGGTAGGCAGTGTGGAACCGGTTATACCCGAACACATATGAATTAACAGGTTCTGAGGCTCATTTAATACAGATCTTAAAGGGATGAGGTGGCAACCCTAGAGCCATGGTAACAAAGGAAATATAGTAGCAATGTAAACGGATGTTCCTGTGTCGCTGTGTTCTTTTAATTGCTATCCATTGGGTTTCATAACACCTTGGGGTAGATTTACTGAAACTGATGCACACAAAATCTGGTGCAGCTGTGCATAGTAACCAATCCGCTTCTAACTTCTGCTTGTTTAATGAAGCTTTGACAATACAAGTTAGAAGCGGATTGGTTACTATGCACAGCTGCCCCAGATTCTGTGTGCTCCAGTTTTAGTAAATCCCCCCCTTTAAGTCCCAGACAGGCACCGCTGTTCAGTTCCAAGAGTACATGCAGCAGCACCAACCAACAAGTCCCTCTTATGCTGACCACACATGTATTATTGCCATTGGTCAATAAACAGATTATTTTGATTGATAAGGATCAATCATCCCTGCCAGATACTCAGATTAAATTCAACTAAATCAGTATTTTCATGATTGTGCAGTATACTTCTATATAAATATATATACAACTAGAAGTGACGCTCTCAGAATGGGGATCACATAACTCATAGCCCTGGACACAAGTAAAAGTGGTACTAAACCCAAAAGCAAACGTTCATTATACTGCAGCTTACCAATTCCAAGATGTGGAGGCTGCATTTGTTTTCTTTTTCTTTCTTCTATTTTCACCCGAAGATCTGGCCAGTAAGTCTGTTGTCACCTGAAGATCTGGCCAGTAAGTCTGTTGTTTGTCAAAAGAACAAGTTCTCTTGCAGATGTATCAGTTACAGGGATGAGGCAAAGCAAATACCACCTACGGGTTTACTTACTTAATTTATTTATTTAAAACCTTTACTGCAAAAGAAAAAACTGTTGCGGTAACCACTTATAATGTGGTAGATAGAGTATGGCTTCAATTTGTTAATTCTGCTAGTACATCTAACACTCCCCCCAGACCAAAGGTGCCATCTTTGCTCCTTCCTCCAGAGTGGGGGCGCTCTTATACAGGAGGTGTGTTACTGGCCAGATCACCAGCTGAAAACAGAGGGGGAAAAAGCCTAAAAAAAGAAAATGAATGCAGCCACCATATCTAAGGATTGGTAAGCTGCAATACATTACATTTTTGGTTTCGGGTTTAATAGCGCTGTAATGAGCTCAGAGCTGTAAACCGGTCCGCAGCTCCTGTCTGGAAGTGGAAGAGTTTAACTCTTTCCTGGAGAAGCCTTTAAATATAAGCTAATAAACACAGCTTACCAAGACAACTGATAGCCCAGGTATGTCACTAAGTAACATAGAGGCTATCAGGGGAGTAGGGAGAAGTAGGTATCCCCCTAGTGGCTGCAGCTGGAATAACATAGGGATTACATATTCCCAACTGTCTCCATTTGGAGGGACTGTCCCTCTTTTGTAATCAAATCCCTCAGTCGCACTTTCTTCCTCAGTTGTCCTTCTTCTTGCTCTGATGTGTACTCCAGCATTTTGTGCCTCATCTTTCTGGGTGGTCATACCCAAATCAGTTAAAAAATGTGTGGATTGCCCACTATACAGGCTGGTCCCATCCAGATCCCACCTCTAAATGCAGGACCACCCACTCACAGCCCCGATCCCTGCAATTAATGTCTTTTTGAGCCATGGTGCATGTGCAGTAACTCAAATAAGGTTGATTTTGTGATCCCAGGACCTAGCCCTGGACACAGCATTAGTGGGACAGAGGGCCAAGATGTGGGACTGTTCTGGCAAATCCAGGAGAGGTGGCATCTATAATAAGGTGACCAGATTTTTAAAATGAAACACGGGGACATATTTTTTATACTAGTAATGGCGGCAATCAGCGACTTATAGCGGGACTGAGCTATTGTGATGGACAAATCGGACACTAAGTGACACTTTTTACACTTTGTGGGAACCACTGATCAGTGCTAAAAATATGCACTGTCACTGCACTAATGACACTAGCTGGGAAGGGGTTAACATCTAGGGCAATCAAAGGATCACACCACCGGGGAAGGCAAGGAGATAGGCAGGCAGGTGGCTGCCCGGAACTTGAGCCAAGGCAGAAGAACGTGTGGGCGGAATGCGCCCGAAACTGAAGAACTGGTCCCTCCACTCCGACCAGCACATGATCATCAAAAAGGGGCACAGATAATGGAAAAATGCATCCCCCCTAAGCCAGTAGGAGCGGCAGAGTGAGAGTTTGTAATTCAGAACTTTTTTCAAATTCCGCACTGACTGTCTTTGAAATGGCTTGGGCCCCTGTTCAAATCGAATCCAGGGACAAAACCTGGGACAGACTTGGTTCGGGACAGTGTCCTCAATCCGGGGACTGTCCCCAGGAACCGGGGACATCTAGTCACCCTAATCTATAAAATATATTATTTACTATCAAAAGTGTTAAACTACACAAAACCTTTTATCCAACCTGTAAATGTATTTTGAAAAGCCAATATAAAGAGAAAGTGCGGATGAAAAAAGCACTTGAGGGTTTCGGAAAGTAATTGTTTATGTATTAATTCTTTGTGGTCCACATAACCGGGATCATGGCAGGGTTGTGTCCTTTGCCTACATACTTTGTGTCCCCCACCATGTCTCGGAATGTTAGGAGGTTTGGTGATTGGCTGGTACAGAAGTAATGTCCTGCACTCTCAGGCTCTTGAATGTTCTCTACCTTGAAAGGTGCTGCGTTTCTTCTCCCTGTGGGATGACTCGGACAGCATGTTTGGGGAGGCACGCCCGGTCATTATACATTACTACCTCGTGGATGACACGGTGGAGGTCCGAGAGGTCCATGAAAGGAATGATGGAAGAGATCCCTTCCCTGTGCTGATGAAGAGGCAGCGCCTACCGAAATCCATTAAAGATTTAAAAGGTGAGAAGGTGCTCAGAAATTAGAGGAGCAAGCAAGGCTTTGGGGCTGGCACAATTTATGTCCATGAAACATAATCCTGCTTTAATCTGTCTCACAGCACCTAGTTCTTCTCATCTGCCGAAAGCAGGCCTGAAATTATGGGCAGGTTATCAATGGTCCATGCTTGGACCAAGAATGGGATATATTTTTCCTCTTCCATGCATGCAAAGTTACACTATATTACCAAAAGTATTGGGACGCCTGCCTTCACACACACACATGAACTTTAATGGCATCCCAGTCTTATGCTGGCCATACATGCACAGAATTTCGGCCGTTTGCAGACTGAAGGATTATTCGCCAGTCGAAAGCGGATTGGCCACTAACTGACAGAATAAACTCATTTACATGATCTTTTCCATGTTAGTAGTGGTCGTTCGCTAACAATAAAAACATATATGAATTATACAAGACAGAATATTATTTCAGTTTCGATTATAACATACACGTATACACTTTCATTCAAAATGTAAATGTTTTCGCTTCGGATCCATCAACATTAACCGGGCCCACGGTCAAAATCGTCTGTAAAATTGTGTTCACTAACAGCACGATTGTCGAACGATCTTTCAGAAACCGACCAGTTTCGGCTGAAATTCTTTGCGTGTATGGCCAGCATTTGTCCGTAGGGTTCAATATTGAGTGGACCACCCTTTGCAGCTATAACAGCTTCAACTCTTCTGGGAAGGCTGTCCACAAGGTTTAGGAGTGTCTATGGGAATGTTTGACCATTCTTCCAGAAGTGCATTTGTGAGGTCAGGTACTGATGTGGACAAGAAGGCCTGGCTCACAGTCTCCGCTCTAATTCATCTTAAAGGTGTTCTATCAGGTTGAGGTCAGGACTCTGTGCAGGTCAGTCAAGTTCCTCCATCCCAAACTCACTCATCCATGCTTTGTGCACTGGTCAAAACAAGTTATCCTGGTTACTACGCCATTTCTGAGTCCTCCACACCACTAATAACGCCTAAGCTCTGAAGTATGGGGAAATCTTTGAGATTCCCATAACACGCTAGGTATTTTATGTTATTGTTATGAATTATTACCAATACTAAAATACTTTGAAACTCTAGAACGATTGCTTGGCACTCTCATTAGTCTTTGTACACATGGACCTTTAATTTCAGGATCCCTTCCCAGTTTTTGGTTGGGAGCCTCACTGAGTCCTGTCTTCATTTGAGGCCTACTGATGAATCCAGCACCTCCTTTTGAATTATTCTGGAGAAATAAAAGCCTAACAGATTTTAACTCTTCCCACTCTATCCAAATTCTGCCTGTATACCCTTAGGGATTAGTACTGTATATGTTACATTCTCTTTTTGTGAATAAATATAGGTGCAACAATCATCCAATTTTCACAATTGTGTACACCAGGGGTGTCGAACTCAATTTCATCTTGGGTTGCATCTGCATTCTCAAAGAGCCGTTTCTATCTGTAAGACTCTATAAAGTGTGAGGGCCACATGAAATGGCCTGGAGGTCCGAATTCGGCCCACGGGCCTTGTGTTTGACACATGTGGTGTACACAGTTACCTTACATCCATTTACAATACATTTCTGCTGAAGCATTGGAGCTCATCTTTCTGGGCCAAAAACCACCCCCAGTTTTCAGAAGCCAATACCCAACATCTAACACTCACAAACCCGGGCCTGTAATTATTCCTGAGCCATGTCTGGTACCTCTTATTGTGAGTAGGGTTGCCACATCATCCCTTTAATCCAGGACACATATGAATTACACAGGTTCTGTGGCTGATTAAGGTGGTAATTAAACTCACTTGGTGCCTCATCTGCATTAAATTAGCCTCAGAACCTGTGTAATTCATATGTGTCCAGGATTAAAGGGATGATGTGGCAACCCTAATTGTGAGGTTATGTCAGGTTATTCACTTTGTTCTCTTTCACCCATACAGACACCTTCCCTAAATGTGTCCTGGAGATGTCCGATCAGGAGGTGACAGAGTGGTACTCGCCCCGAGATTTCATGGTGGGGAGTCACATCACAATCCTGGGCCGTAAATTCTTCCTCTATGACTGTGATGCTTACACTCGAGACTTCTACCAGGAGAACATGGCGGTCACAGACCTGATGCCTGTCAGTGTGGAGAAGAAGGTGACTGAAGAAGTGAAACAGGTAAGGATATAGTAGGAGCTTTGTGTTATGGCATACAAAGGTATTACAGGCAAGGATTACAAGTGTCTGGAAGTCCCCTACGCTATGAACAAGATGAAGCTCTAATGTCTCACTACATGTAGGCACTTGTGAAGGCCCTTTTAGAAGTAAAAAAAAACTCTTGTAGAAGTGGGTGGTGTAGGGAGAAAGAATATGTAAAGTTACTTTTTTTTATCAATATGGCTTAAAGATATACAAGGGGTTGCTGTTGTGCACCAAGCCACCCACTGCTGCTGTGAGCAATCTGAGCTCTGTGAACATTGCCCTCGGTGTCCACAGAGGGTCGTTTGTCTTCGTCCTTTTTGTCCAATTTTCCTTCAGCTCCCTATCCTTGCATCTGTGGGGGATTGATAGAGGGCTGGGAGAACATTGCTCTCTATCAGTGCTTAGTCCTTGCTCAGCTTAAATAAGAGCAAAGCTTTGGTCAGGTTTATTGAAGCTTTTAAACACCCTTCGGGTCTAGTTTAAATCAGTATTAAACCCTTAACGTTTTTTTAGTTTAACACATAAGACCCCCTTCACTCCGACGCAGTCCGCCCGAGGATCCGCCTGCTCAGTAGGGGATCTCTCCACTGATCCCCACTGAGCAGGTGGATGACAGGTCCATGTCCACTCCGTTGATGTAGAGCAGACATGGACACAGCCCGCTGTCCTCTAGGGGCTGTCAGATGAAAACGGACTGCCTGTCCATTTCCATCTGACTGTCACCCGATCTGATGGATGGATGGGGAACAGATATCCATTTGTCTGTTTTTAGTGGACAGGATCATGTGTCTGCTGCAGTGTTGCCAACCTCCCGCAGCATTTTTTACTGGCAAAACATGGAAAATTTACTGGCGGAGCACATTTTTTACTGACATGCTGAAAAATAACAGAACTCCTATTCAAATCTAAGACAGTTGATATTTAAACACAACATAAAAACACTGACAATACCCATATCAAGTAATTTTCCCCGTTTACACTTAAAAAGTCAGCACAGCATGGCAAATTATCAGCCCTGATATTTCCAGACGGTTTTAAAAATCACTGATTTTTACAAACTGGCAGTAAATTTACTGGCAGTTGGCAACCCTGGTCCGCTGACATCTGCCACTCCACAGAGAGCAATGGAAGGTCCGATCAGGTCCATTTGAAAAACTCACAGGTGGACCCGATCAGTCCGTCAGTGTGAAAGGGGCCTTAAACACAATAAAATGAACATTCCCCAGTAAACTATTTCTTAAAATTCTTACCCTAGCACTTGCAGTTTACAATTTTTAATGCTGCTAGCTCATGTTCTCTCAGTGCTGTTTCCCTGAATTTCACAGGAAAGACTTAACAGCGGGCAGTGCAGTCACCAGTCAGTCTGTTAGCTTGGAGCAAGCAATGGAGAGTAGGGAGAATCAGGGGAGTGCCTTGCCGCCCTTAGCTGTGGGGCTGTGTGTTTCTATTGAAGCACACAGTGTAGTGAGACACAACTCTAGTCCCTGCTTGCAAGAATGACTCCACAGGATGCTGCAAGAGAACAGATCCACCCTGAAGCAGGAAACTTGGGACAGCATTCATGGCACCAGCTGGAACATAGGCAGGAAAGAAAAATAAAGAAGCTGCACACTCGGTCAGCTGCTGAACATACTTCATAAACAGAGTGTTTAATATAATTTTTAGGATGTTATACACAGATCATCATGGGATATGATCAACGTCATAACATAATGAAGAGAAAGGGTGCCAGATCCAAAGGGGAGGCTACATCTCTCACCTGTTCCAGTGACAAATATCAGAGCTTGGATTTCTCGTCACTTTAGAAAGATTTCTCTCACTTCCTGATGTATCCCCAAGACAAGAAGTGATGGGAAAAATCTAACAAATGGGGACACACCCAGAAATAAACACCCAACAGAAGTTCTATTTTTTTTTGCCCACTGTGTGTAAGGCCAATAAATATTTGGGGTGATACTAGTCACATTCCCTAATGTATACATGAGCAATAGACAGAACTTTGACAGTCTTTATGTTAGAATGAGTCAGAATATCCTTCCTGGAAATACACCATTGATTTCCTGTAGTGTAAGTGGTGGTGGCTATACAGGGTGATGCTTCCTCCTGCTGTCCTGTTGCTATGTTATCTGTATTTCTCTTCCTTTGTGTTACCAGGAGATCCCTCCTTACAATGGTTTTGGCCTGCTGGAAGACTCTCTTCAGAACTGTCTAACTCTGATTCCTAAGCCGCCCAAGAAAGACGTGATTAAAATGTTAGAGAACGACCACAAAGTCCTGAGATATGCAGCTAGTCTGGTAAGTAGGAATTATCAGTCAAGGTGAACAGACACTGACCCCCACCTCCTGAGACCATACTTATTTTATACATGGAGCAAAAGTTTCCTGACGATCTATTCATGGATGCAGGGCCGGTGCTACCACTAGGCAAACTAGGCAGCCGCCTAGGGGCAACCGGCCGCTGGTTTCCCTCCGCATCTACATGCTCTGCAGGCTGCAGCATGTAACTAACTCAATCTCAGGCAGCTGCTCTGTCCGACCGCTAGCGTAATTAGGCGCAGCACTGGAGCCAGCGCTAGAGGAAGCAGAGCCAATGTTTCCTGTATAGCGTCGCCTCCTGTCAAATGGGCAGGGCAAATGAGGGTGGAGCCAATGGGGGGCTCAAAATGCAATCCTTGCACCAGCCCTGCATGGATGGACAGTTTAACACAATTTATAAAGCTATTTCAGTTATAGGCTGATCATAGGAATATATATTCCTGAGAACAAAGGGTGTGAGATCAGAGCAGTGGAATTGCTTTCACCAAATAGTAAAGGGGGTGAGGCCCCAAAATGGAACCAATGTGTGGCCTTCAGGGGCACCCAATAAATAAAAAAGGTGCTTCCAAGTGGATTCCACAGGAAGGATGACATTTATTGATCATAAGACCAGGTTACGACACACCGTCAATGCATTTCATGGCTCTTTATTGCCTACTTCATCAGAAAAAGGGGTAGGGTGAACTTTAACTACTTCAGCTCCTGAAGGTTCACCCCCCTTCATGACCAGGCCATTTTTTTGCGATACGGCACTGCGTCACTTTAACTGACAATTGCACGGTCGTGTGGCGTTGTACCCAAATAAAATTGATGTCCTTTTTTCCCACAAATAGAGCTTTCTTTTGGTGGCATTTGATCACCTTAGTTTGTGCGCTATATACAAAAAAAGATCGACAGAAAAAGCTCAATTCGCTAAGTGGTATTTACCGGTTTACGTTTTTTACATTCTCTATAACAGTCGCACATTTTAAAAATTCATGACACAACATCATTTTGAGGTCATGCGTGCGCACACATGCACATACTGTTCTACAGTGCCTTGAAAAAGTATTCACACCCCTTAAAATTTTCCACATTTTGTCATGTTACAACCAAAACTGTAAATGTATTTTATTGTGATTTTGTGTGATAGACCAACACAAAGGGTTTACAAATTTTTTACAAATAAATATGTGAAAAGCGTGGTGTGCATTTGTATTCAGCCCCCCTTTACTCTGATACCCCTAAGGGTCCTTTCACACCAGTGGACCGTTCAGGTCCGCCTGTCAGTTTTTTAGGCGGACCCGAACAGACGCTCCATTGTCCTCTATGGAGCGAAGGATGTCAGCAGTGACATGTCCGCTGACATCCAATCCACTCCGATAAACACAGACAAATGGAAACCCTATTTTCCATCCGTCTGGCGGATCGGATGAACACGGACAGAAGGTCCGTGTTCATCCAATCCCCCATAGAGGAGAGCGGAGCTCTGACAGGTCCGTTTCAGCACGGAGTGCAGTGACGGTCCTGTCATCCGCCGGCTCAGTGGGGATCAACGGATGGATCCCCACTGAGCAGCGGAGTGCGTCCGCTGGTGTGAAAGGACCCTAACTAAAATCTAGTGGAACCATTTGCCTTCAGAAGTCACCTAATTAGTAAATAGGGTCCTCCTGTGTGTAATTTAATCTCAGTATAAATACAGCTGTTCTGTGAAGCCCTCAGGGGTTTGTTAGAGAACCTTAGTGAACAAACAGCATCATGAAGGACAAGGAACACACCAGACAGGTCAGGGATAAAGTTGAGGAGAAATTTAAAGTAGGGTTAGGGCATAAAAAAATATCCCAAGCTTTGAACATCTCGCAGAGCACTTCTGAAATCATCATCATTCACATCATCTGAAAATGGAAAGAGTATGGCACAACTGCAAACCTACCAAGACATGGCCGTCCACGTAAACTGACAGGCCGGGCAAAGAGATCATTAATCAGAGAAGTATCCAACAGGTAACTATGGAGGAGCTGCAGAGATTCACAGCTCAGGTGGGAGAATCTGCCCACAGGACAACTATTAGGCCTCATACACACGGGCATATCTTTAAAAATAAACAAAACGTCGGGCCCGACGTCAAGGAAAAAAAAATCGGCGTTTTTCGGCGTTATGCATCGGAGTTAGTGAGCGTCGGCGTCAATAGGTGTTTTTTAAAAAAAATCATCCCTCTGCTATTTTTCAACCTAAAAACGTTGGCGTCGGAAAACGCCGGTACAATATTAGTTGGCGTTTTGCGGCGGCGGCGTCAAATGCCAAAACGTTACAGCCTCAGAACGCGATGGCCGTGGGTTCTACTTTCAGCTCACTAACGCCGACGTCATCTACAGCTCAAAAACGCCGACGTTTTTATGGGGCCATTGACTAACATGGAGAGCTGCAAAAAACGCCAGAAAACGCCGGAGTAAAAAAACGTCGGTGTGTATGAGGCCTTAGTCTAAAGGCCCGTAAACGCGGTACAATTATTGGCGGACAATTGTCGTAAGACAGCCTGTTGTCTGATAATCTGACCATTAGTACGCTTCATATGACAGCTGATTTTCAATTATCGTCCAACAAAAGTTGTATGTGAAGACTAGAAAACTTCTGTCTGCTGACAAGGCTTCATCCGATTTTTGGCTCGTCTGTACAGAAGTTGGACAAACAAGTTATAAGTACAAACACACATGTTTGGAACCCAGGAACGACCCGGAAGTGTTTGGTCGTGTAACACTGCGTTCATAATTCACAATTCACATTCACCTGAACTTCCTCTTTATACGTTCCTAACACGTCACTACGTTCACTTTATTCCCGTCAGTACGCTAGACAAAACCACGGACAGCTGATTTTGGGAAAAGCTGGGCATGCGGTCATACGACAATCACAGCGTGTGTACGAGGCTTTACACTCCACAAATCTGCCCTTTATGGAAGAGAGGCAAGAAGAAAGCCATTGTTGAAAGAAAGCCATAAGAAGTCCTGTTTGCAGTTTGTGAGAAGCATTGTGGGGGACACAGTAAACCTGGAAGAAGGTGCTTTGGTCAGATGAGACCAAAATTGAACTTTCGCATGCCTGGACCAACACTTATTTAACCACTTGCCGACCGCCGATCGGCATCTGACGGCGACAAAGTGGTTCGTTATCGCAAAACGCCGTCATACGACGGCGGCTGCGATAACGCGCACTGTGAGCGCGCGCGCGCCGCCGGAGGCGCGCCCGCGCGCTCACTGTGTTCGGGGAGGGCCAGGGAGCGGGTGCGGCGGCTTCGATTGCCGCCGGCTACCCGCGATGGCCCCCTCGGAGCGAATGAGCGGAGGTCCGTGTATGTAAACACGGACCTCCGCTCTGTGTGAGGGGGAAGGGATGTGATCACAGCCTTCCTTTACGTGAAGGCTGTGATAACTTCCCTTCCCCAGATAGGCAGTCCCCAATACAGTTAGAACACGCCCAGGGAACATAGTTAACCCTTAGCGCGCCCCCTGCAGGTTAACCCCTTCACTGCCAATGGCATTTACACAGTAATCAGTGCATTTTTATAGCACTGATCGCTGTATAAATGCCAATGGTCCCAAAAAAGTGTCAAAACGTTCCGACATGTCCGCCCCAATATCGCAGTACCGCTAAAAATCGCAGATCGCCGCCATTT
>BLSH010064947.1:147331-182942 GCA_018402905.1 Glandirana rugosa
GGGGGGGGGGGGGGGGGGGGAGAGTGTGTCCCCAGGTTTCAGAGGGACTTCCTGTCCCTCTTCACCTTCCGCCTCTGGGCCGCCTAGGCGACTCCTCCTCTCCCCTTAGGTGGCCCCTCCCTCCTGGCAATCTTCTGGGACACGTCACAGGTCCCAGAAGATTGCCTGGCCACTAGGAATGCGCAGCGTGACTCGCGCGTGCGCAGTGGGTGCCCGGCCGTGAAGCCGGGCCGGGTGCCCACACTAGGAAAGGCGGGGCCGTCGGGAGCAGCCGTTGCTGGACCGGAAGACAGGTAAGTTACTGTTTATTAAAAGTCAGCAGCTACTGTGATTAGCGGCTGTGATTAGCTGTGGGGGGTGGCTGCCTCCAGCTAGGGACAGATTTAGACTTGGGCAGCCCAGGCACTTCAAGTTTGGGGGGTCCCTCATACACAGATTTGGTTTACATTCTCAATGACCGTCACACCTTTTAAAATGCATGACACATCCTCATTCTGAGGACACACAGTCATAGCGCTCTATGGATAGTTAATTTAAGCTGCCAAAATTCATTTTTAAAAACAATGCAGTATACCAGTCCAGAGTGAAAACAGATAATTGCCAGCAAAATATTACTTTCCAAGATATATTTAATCAAAGAAAGTAATTTTTTATTATAGATTTTACATTTAGGTATTTTTAACAATTTTTTGTACTGGTTTTTATTATTTTTCAATAGAGGGGGCCCAGGGCAGTTACCCCCTTGTAAATCCAGCATTGCTTCCAGCAGGTAATTGCAGAGAAATCTCGCTGGGGTTCTGGCATGAAATCGGTGTTGGCACCATTTCCACATGTGAGTGGAGGTCACAGAGCAGCTGCATTCAGCTCACTTGAAATAGGGGCTTCGAGTGCGGCCCTTAACATAATGAAAAGGCAACACATAATATCTAGAGAATGTAATGTTACAGCAAGCTGTTAGAACTTGAAAACATGCAACAGGAGATTGTTAGAGACTGTAGGCATACTATTGGAGTTATTAAATAGGAAGTAAACTTCCACGTATTGTTTGTACCTATAAGTAAGCCTATAATAAGGCTTACTTACAGGTACTGTAAATATCTCCTAAACATGGGCCGTTTAGGAGATATGTACTGTATATGCAGCTGATGACATCATCTGCGCTCTGAAGGAACAGCCACCCGTGCCGTTTCTTCAGTGCCCTATGTCGTTACCAGCGGCTTCTGTGTGCCCGGTAAGGAAGATGGGCGAAGATGGATGCGGCCTCCAGTGGTGGGCTTTGTTTGCACATAAGTTTCACATAATGTGCTAGTATGCAATGCATTCTAGCACATTATGCCTTTACTTTTGCAGGTCAGGAAAAAAACAAAATGGCCCTTTACTTCCTCTTTAAGTTATTAAAAGACCTGGGCCTGCTTCAGAAGACCGTCATATACTTGATACATTACATGAGACTGCTAGAGATCATTGCCATTTCAGCCCCTTTATAAATCAGTGCTCCAACATTTAAAGTATAACTAAAGGCAAAGTTTTGTTTTGAATAGATTGAGGAATTAGAACCCCTGTCAGTTTTTATTGCTGTCTGTGCCCCCATTAAGGAGATTCACCCTCCATATTTGTCTTGTTTACCATTATCATTGAAAGTGAAAAAATCCCAAATTTTGGGCTGTGCCCAGAAAAGTAATAGAGGGAAAATCTTCCAATGGGGCAGTGGCGGCCCCCTAATGCATGTGCCCGGCCCCTAATCTTCATGCTGAAAAAAATCTGACCGGTGTTATAGCCGGGGCAGCCCACCCATTAGGGGTGCACGGGCGCCACCCCCCTATCCATGTGTCCGGCCCCCATGCAAGACATCAGATGCATGGATTCCAATGGGGGGGAGGTTTGAAGCAAGTGATTAGAGCCAGAGGCTCTGATAGTCTTCAATATAGGGTGGGCTTGGGGAGCAGAGCCCACCCAGTTGAGTGATAATAGCGAATTAATATTTGCTATTTTTACACTGATTTTCCTGCTGGCCATTCAGGAAGCAGGTATGAGACCCGGTTCCCGATTGGGGGAAAGGAGAAGTGTTCCAATTGGTTGCCGAGGAGGAGACGGAAGCTGGCGTGATGCCCAAGGAGAGCAGGGGAAGGGGAAGTCGCCTGTGATGCCCGGCGCCTGTTGCCCGCGTGAAGTGCCACCCGCCATAGATGGAGTAAGTGCTCCAGATCAACCGACCAGCCAGGCCGGGGGGGGGGGCTGTGGATGCATTGTTTGCCCCCAATGCCTATACTTCTACTTTAAGCTCCCTACAGTCCTTCTATAAATAATATTGTGCCATGTTTGATATTTCTCTCTGCAATATCCATTTTTAATGATCAAAGGGGGAGAAAACAAAAACATAAGAAAAATAAAAAGAGTGCAAAAAATAAATCAGACCATTAACCAAAGCACTCTTGAGAATATTTTTCCTTCAATGCCTTGAGTTTGCACCAAAACAGACCACTGTCAGCAGAGGCTCCAGGGGCCGCACAGTAAATGCCAAAGAGCTGCAGGTTAGGTAAGAGGGTCATAGAGACTGAATACCATATGGAGAGAACTCAGGATGATCAGTAGGGATGAATTAGTAGTACTGTAAGCTTTCCTCCCTCTCCTCCTGTGTTACACTGCAATATCGGGTAGCAGGGTGGGTGGATGGGAAGTGGGCAAGGGAATTGGTGGTAGGAATATGGACATTACTTCAGAAAGTTAAACAGTCCATGCATACTTTCTTTTTAGGTTGGCTTTGAAACATCTTAGTTTGCTCTTGTGTACAAAAAATGGCTTTGATTTGAATAATTAAAAGTGATAAATATCCTCTTCCATCAATTCATCCAGCATTTCCTCTGTATTTTCCAGTGTTCAGGCACAGATTCATCATCACAAATGCAGATGAGTATGTCTTAAATTACATAAGGGCTCACAAAGACCAGTTTCCTAGTGAAGTGCTGAATTCACTGGAGAGTCACTTACAATAATCGCCCACTAGAGGGAGACAGAGTACAAAGGTAAGAGAAAGGTTTGCAGGAACCATCATTTTAACTGCATTTAAAGGACATCATTGTCCCATTACCAGATCGCATCCAACTCATAAAAAACATATTTAAAAATGCATCCAAAAGCCACTTGCAAATATTACAGAAAGAAGGGTAAAATAATACTTAGGCCTCATGCACACAGGACGTTGTTACAGCGGCTGTTTTTAGCTGCAGATGTTTTTTCCTACAGTCATTAAGCTCCCCATCATGTTATCCTGTGTGTTCATGCACACATAGGCTGTTATCAACTGTTTTTGGCTGGGATGTTTTTGAGCTGTAAAAAAAACCCCAAGATTAGTGGGTTCTGAGAGATTTTTTTTAAGCTGTAAAAACACTCAAAAACGCGGCTCACCAACGTTTTTGATCTATTGGGGGGGGGGAAAAAATGCTCAAATACGTTACTGCTGAAAAAACACTAAAAATGCTAGTGTAATAGCGCTGAAAAAAAACCCCTGAAAAACTCACTACAAAGCTACTGACGTTTTCAGAACTTTTTTTTAATGTCCCATCCTGTGTGCATGAGGCCTTAAAGTGCAACTCCACTTTTGTTGAGAAAGAAAAAAAAAAAAACATTCCCCTCTGGGTGATCTATGTACATTGCAAGGATTATAACAAACGTTGCAGATTCCTACCTTTTCTGAAGAAATCCCTGTGTTCCTCTTTACTGAGTGGGTCTAAAGGGAGTTTCATAATTACCTGTCAGGTGTGCAGCTGCAGAGCACTAATGAGGAAATCTGCTGGGCCTGCATCCCTTTAGACGTGTCCCTACTGAAAGTGTCTTTCCAAAAATGACAGGGATGCCTGAAATCTGACTTGTATCTTAGGCAGACTTCTGGGAAAATTGGTGAACCAATCACACAAGCAGGACATTATGTTTCTGGGGAGTGGTCAGTACACATTCTGTGTACAGAACAACTCCAAGTAACCATATTGCATGGCATCAGAAAATTACAGATGCTGCAGATTGAAAAGGAAAGGTTATTTTTAATAACATTCAATTATATAGGACTCGTGTCACAATTATATGCGCTATATTATTTTTTTCCCACGAAAGGTTACCCTTTAACCACTTGCCTACTGGGCATTTAAACCCCCCTCCTGCCCAGAACCAATTTTCAGCACACTCACACTTTCGAACGACAATAGCGCAGTCATGCAACACTCTACCCAAATTACATTTTTCCCACTAATAGAGCTTTATTTTGGTGGTATTTAATCACTGCTGTTTTTTTTTTATTTTTTTATGAAGAAAAAAAAACTAAAAAAAGACCAAAATTTTTGAAAAAAAAAAATTTCATAGTTTGCTATAAATTTTTGAAAACAGGTAATTTTTCTCCTTCATTGAGGTGCACTGATGAGGCTGCACTGATGGGTGGCACTGCTAAGTGGTACTGAAAGGCGACGCTGATGGGCACTGGTAGGTGACATTGATAGGCAGCACTTATCAATGGCACCGATGGGCATTGATTGGCAGCACTGGTGAGCATTGATAGGTGGCACTGTGGTCACTGGTAGGTGGCACTGGTGGGCAAAGACAAGGCATCTGTGGCTGTGTGAGGGACGGATGTCCCTCTGACAGAAGCCGGTGATTGGCTTTTTTTTCCCCAGGGGGCAAAAAAAAAACATCATGTGATCAACTGTCATTGGCTGACAGCTGATCACATGGTAAGGGGCCAGGATCAGGACCTATGAGACTCGGCTGATCACAGAGCAACCCGTGCGCGCCCCCGCAGGGACCCGCAAACAGCACATATTCTGGAGGACGTCTATTGACGGCCTCCCGGCAATGTAGGTCCGTGCTGTAGCAGTCATTCGGCTATAGCGCGGATGCAAGGTGGTTAAAGGAAATGTGTACTGAGAAAACTTGAGGCTGTCTCAGTTTCATTCTGGGACACTGTATTGTCCCGGAATGAAGGCGCCTGGGACAGACCTGCAAAAAGGGCAATCCCAAGCCCCCGCAATGCCCTCCAGTTTCTCACAGTGCTCCTGCAAAGCCACCAGCCCTCTCAAGAGATCTCATCCCCCACAGGGCCACCAAGTCTGCTGGAAAGACACCTACCAGGCCTTGGTCTCTGTAAGGCCTGGATCACACCTATGCTTTTTACAGAAACGCACTACAGTTCATTTAACATGATTTCCTATGGGACATGTTCACATCTGTGCTTTCTTCAGCCGCTGCGTTTTTGGAAAGGGTCAGGGACTTATTTAAAACTCAAAACAGTGCTTTTTTGGTTTAAATAGACTTCAATGGAGAAGCTGCAAATTTGCACTATTTTATCCAACAAATTGGAAAAAAAAGCATAAAAAATGCGTGTGCAAAAATGCAAAACGCACAGCAGAAATTAATCAAAAGCAAACTGCATAGGTGTTAACCAAGACTAAGGTCGAGAGCCACTGTTCTAGACATAATACTAGCCATTAGAAACAATTTAGCTCTAACCAGTAGGAATGTGACATTTCAGACCAAAGAAAAAAAATTACAAAACGAGTATTTGAAAGAAAGGTCATTTCTAGGGCCAACATATCCAAGGACAAGCCTCTAAACTCTAGGGCTGTCACTTGGAGGAAGTCACAGTAGCCATGTATGTCAGGACCGGGGAGGACGTGCAGAGATCCACTTTGGGCTCTCGAGATTTTACTCAATCTACTCCTCCCAGGATTCCCGTCTCTTCCAGGCAGTAACTGGAGAGGATCCAGGGCTGACGCTGAGCACCATGGAGCAGACGTGGCCTAAAAATGTAATCATTCCTGAGCAGTGAGTCACAGGGGCCGGATAAAGTAATGCTAACACACAGCCGCCGCAGACAAATTTGGCTTTTCAATGAGAATACTAGGCCACATTTATTAAAGTGTCCAGAAGATCAGTTCTTGGTGTATGTTAAGAACAAGGGTCTCCCTTTCATACTCCTGGAGTAACATGGGAAAATGAGATGGAGAACTTCATTGGCTGCTCCAAGAAATTGGACCAGTTCTTTCTTCAGATTAAAATAAATAAATAAATAAAGGTCTCATGGGTCCACAACACATCCCTGGCTACTGTGCAGAATGTTTTGGAACCTCCTACAGTGCTGATCCAATGTTATGGGAAGCTGTTCAGTATCATCTAATCTGTTATCCTAACACTGGTCTGTCTGTTCATAGCACTTCTGATCTCCAAGAGACGCCCAACTGACCAATCACCTGGGAGATGAGATCAAGGACACCAACCAGCGATGCACAACATAAAAGCCCCACGGATTATTACTCATCGCCCTCCAACCTCAGAAGTTGAGCACAACTGATATTTATTGTATGCTTCTATTGAAAGAATAAAAAAAACCCTTTATTTTGTTCATTGTATCGCTTTGTATTCTTAATAACAGCTGGTGCACATATAGGACAGTGGAGCTGCCAGAAAACATGTAAAGGTTTGATTACTTATTAGGATTGTCAGGATGACCTATCTTGCATAGCCCTATCTTAGGGGTCTTCACCTTATTTTTTTCAATCTTTCAAAAGATTTGTAAAGTAATTCACATACATGCACCACTGGCCCACAACCTGCTAGCTCTTTGGGGTAGCCATGCCACTGGCTCACTGCCAATCTACTGGTGCCACCACCTGACTTTCTGCCAGCTCTATTAGATTGGCCTGTGCCACCGCCCTTGCCTACTGTTTTTTCTTTAATCTACCTGAGCCAGCTCTTTCATCTGCTTGTACCACTGCCCTTCTATTGCTAGATCTTTGATCTGCCCTATGCCATGGTTTCTTCTCTTTTCAGTTTTTTGGTCTACCTAAGCTGCCTACCCTCTGAAGGACTTCCTACCACCCTTCACAGTAAGCAAAGCCCTGTGCAAGCCTGACTTCAACTTTCAGCTACCACACTGTAACACAGCTTAAAGAAAGACTTAAGTTTATTATACAGGGTGGGCCATTTATATGGATACACCTTAATAAAATGGGAATGGTTGGGGATATTAACTTCCTGTTTGTGGCACATTAGTATATGTGAGGGGGGAAACTTTTCAAGATGGGTGGTGACCATGGCGGCCATTTTGAAGTCAGCCATTTTGAATCCAACTTTTGTTTTTTCAATAGGAAGAGGGTCATGTGACACATCAAACTTATTGGGAGTTTCACAAGACAAACAATGGTGTGCTTGGTTTTAACATAACTTTATTCTTTCATGAGTTATTTACAAGTTTCTGACCACTTATAAAATGTGTTCAATGTGCTGCCCATTGTGTTGGATTGTCAACGCAACCCTCTTCTCCCACTCTTCACACACTGATAGCAACACCGCAGGAGAAATGCTAGCACAGGCTTCCAGTATCCATAGTTTCAGGTGCTGCACATCTCGTATCTTCACAGCATAGACAATTGCCTTCAGATGACCCCAAAGATAAAAGTCTAAGGGGGTCAGATCGGGAGACCTTGGGGGCCATTCAACTGGCCCACGACGACCAATCCACTTTCCAGGAAACTGTTCATCTAGGAATGCTCGGACCTGACACCCATAATGTGGTGGTGCACCATCTTGCTGGAACTATGATGTCGGTGATAGGGAATTGCTGGCCATCAAGTCGGCTTTGGAGGAATGGCGGTACCTCCTGGAAGGAGCAGCCTACCCGGTATTGGTTTTTACTGACCATAAAAAACCATATGCTGTGAAGATACGAGATGTGCAGCACCTGAAACTACTGATACTGGAAGCCTGTGCTAGCATTTCTCCTGCAGTGTTGCGATCAGTGTGTGAAGAGTGGGAGAAAAGGGTTGCATTGACAATCCAACACAATGGGCAGCACATTGAACACATTTTATAAGTGGTCAGAAACTTGTAAATAACTCACGAAAGAATAAAGTTACGTTAAAACCAAGCACACCATTGTTTTTCTTGGGAAATTCCCAATAAGTTTGATGTGTCACATGACCCCCTTCCTATTGAAAAAACAAAAGTTGGATTCAAAATGGCCGACTTCAAAATGGCCACCATCGTCACCACCCATCTTGAAAAGTTTCTCCCCTCACATATACTAATGTGCCACAAACAGGAAGTTAATATCACCAACCATTCCCATTTTATTTAGGTGTATCCATATAAATGGCCCACCCTGTACAAATTGAACCTACACGCAGACACCAGGTGAAGATGTTCAAGGTCACATATGTCAAAGACAAGGCCATCGGATGAATCCGGCTCGCGAGGCCTTGTCCTGTCAACCAATTTTTTTAGCCGGAATGTGGCAGAACTCCGCTCCATCACCTCCAGCTCTCACCCTCCACTGCCGGAGGTGTCACAGAAGAGCAGTCTGTGTATACAGGGGATAGCTTTGTTCTCAGTGGCTCCTGGGACAAACAGATCCCTACAAGCACTCACAGTGGGGCACGGCAGGGATCGATCTCCAGAATCAGAGGGAAAATGGTACACTTACTCAGGGAGGTACTAGAGCCTGGAGAGTTAGGAAAGAGGTGCAAAAAAAGCTTTTGGGGGGGGGGATTGGGGATGCACACTGTACACAGCACACCCCTGAACCCTGCACTCTGTGCATAGCGCACCCCTAAACCCTGCACTCTGTACGTAACGCACTTCAGATACAACTGGCCCTTTGAGGGCAACCACACTTCTGATGCAGGCCCACGGTGAAATAGTTTGAAACCTTTGTTCTAGGTATTAAGAAGACTGAACGTAGACCCACTGAGGTATCTAAAACTGACCTTGAACCTCCCAGAAGTATTTTGGCCAGCAGTCCAGGTTGGTCTTCCCAGTTAGCCACCACTGTAACCAAACAGGAATGACAAAAACTGCTACATCCACCATTTCTATTACTAATATGAGAAAATCAACTTCAGACACATCGTGATGCTTCTACATCTTTTTTTATTTCATTTTTTTGGGAAAATATCTGTCAGTTTACAAAACAGATTTGCAATTTTATTTCAACAATCATTTGTATAAAATGCTCCCCCCCATGTCCAACAACAGCATAGTAACATGATAGGAGAGATCAAGGCACTTACAAAAATATCTAAGAATACAAGTTGGAGGCCAAACACTGAAAATACAAGATTCCCTTGAGCTTGTTTGGTCCATTGAAGAAAGACAGTCAATGCACAGATTGAAGGGAAGCATAGATGGACAAGGCACATTCTGACATCGAAAATTAGTCGCTCCAGAAATCTTAGTAAAAATGCCACGTTATTATGGTATATAGGGGACCTGCAGAGGCGTGCTTGTCTATAGCGGGATCAGAGCAACTAGAACTTCTGCAGGAGAACCAAAAGTTAGGTAGGGTGTATTTAGGCAAGCACTTAAAAAAAAAAAAGTGCCCCATTCACATGTCCCAACCCAGAAAGTGAAGGTAAACCTGATGCCCAAAAATGTAACTGATACTTTGCTCACTTGAAAATTGTTGCCTTTGCCAGGGTCCCAATAAAATCCTAGATCACATTATATTGCAACCAGCTTCTGTGGGCTCTGGATCTAGCCAACCACCTTCCATTATCTACCTTACTACTAACAAACCAGGCTATGTATCATAGCCATGGACCAACAGTAAGGTGGAACAGGTGACAGGGTCAAGCCCAGAGCCAATGAGCATGGAACCTTGGTGTCTTACAGAGAAACCCATGGGGTGCCCAAGTGCTCTACAACGAAGTAAAGAATTTATTTTTTTTAAACACATCACCTCTCCTCTAAGACTTACACTAGACTCAAAGTTAACCCATACCACTCACACTGGCCATAGCACCAACATGAGTTGTAGTGTCAAAAAAGCTGCATCCTTTTGTGTTCGGAAACCCATTTAAATAAATAGGCTGCCTTAATGTCACATGCTCCAACGCTCCGCAATATTGTGAATGAGACTCCAAAGTTCTGGTTTACCATTTGCATGTATTTTAATTAAAAGAAAAAACGTTTAACTGGCAGCTGCACCATGTACAGATGTTACATGTATTTACTGGCTAACCAGGGACACGAAACACCAGGCACATGTGTATGCTAACCCCCCCCCCCCCCCCACACCATTTGTTTACATCTTTCCCATTGTACTAAGTTTTGTATGCTTCAACAGAATATTTTAGGTTCAGTTCACATAGGCATTAACAAGGAAAGCATTAAAACACTTGTGAATCATATACAGAATTGCAACAAGTTGTAATGCATTTAAAAGGATTTTTAAAAGAGTTGTCTAAAGGTTTCAGAATGCCCCGTTAGTGCCAATGTCGCTGAGCATTAGGCTTGTGTCATGACATCAGTTTGAGATGCTTCTGTGATCAATTGGAATTCATTGAATGGTGTATCTGACTAGCGGCTGACCTCTTTCTGAGCTGCTTCAAGGAGGTTTTGTATTTCCATAGCTTTTAAGGCAATTCATTGAGAGCTTATTTACACTTGCTTCGGTTTTTGAATTGCGATCCCTTTTTATCCACTGTAACCCCCCTAGCACACTGCAAATGCCCATCGAATGGGTCGCTATGCCTGACGAAAGCGACAGGGGATATAGTTTCTGCCATGGCTACAAAGGGAGAAAGGTAAAAAAAAAAAAAAAAAATGGCTGACAGGCATTCAGGAGAGGATACTACCACCTCCTGGATGCCTGTTTTTTTTCTTGTTGACAGCCGAACAGGCTTTTTTTTAATAGGAATACCGCGCAGCAAACCTGCCCACCGAAGGCGGTGGGGGGTGGGTTAATTTTACCACGCCGCCCACCGAAGGCGGTGGGGGGTGGGTTAATTTTACCACGCCACAAAGCATCACAGTCGTGGCATGTGTACAGCCCTGTCCGGCTGCCTTTGTAGTATAAGAAAGGGGCGGTTGGGGGGGGGGGGCAGCATGGCTTAAATTAAGCATAAAGAGCAAGAGCTTCCTAATGTCTTACAAGCCATTTAGGGTGCCTTGTGGCACGCTGTCACTGACTTGAGGCACATGGCAAACTCTGCAAATCACTGACCTCTATCAAACATTGGCGGCAGAATAAAAAAAAACAAGCACAAAGCAAAGAAATGCATTCTGAATCGTGTGTGTGCTCACTTGGATGGCCAAAATATTTTTCTAGCAACTTAGCAACAGAGACGAAGCTGCAAGTAATGGCCCGTACACACAATCTGAAAATCAGACAAAAAATCCCGCTTTCAAAGCGATCGTACGATAATCGGATCGTTAGTACAGAGCTTTCGAGAGCCGATCATGACAGTTCCTCCGATATTATTCGATAGGACAAACACAAAAAAATTTTCTCGCACGGTGACCGATCATACGATTTTCATTCAATCAGTACAGTTGTCATCCGAAAATACAATACAAATAGACTACAACACGACATCACTTCAGATTTTTTTATTCGGTCGTACGAGAATTTTCGTGACTTTAGTAAACTCTTCCGATACGATCTGAGATTAGCATGCGAAAAAAAATGGACGATCTGTCGTCCGATTTTCGGATCGTGTGTACGGGCCATAAGTAGGGTCCATCCATGTCAAGGTTCAAACAGAGCCAGCAAATTACAAAAAAACCCAGGTCCTTTGGGCACCATAAGAACCGGCTCTGTCGTTCCCAAAGCTTTCTGGTAGAATTTCCTGAGGAAGAAAACTAAATTCAAGATATTTGGCAAACGTACCTCTCCCAGCTTTACAATACCAATCCACAAGCATTGTTCTGTATAGCGTGGAGAAGTTGTACTTCTACGAAAATGTTGACTTTAAAGCTGAACTCCAGGGCATGATCTTTTTTGCATTCTTACATTGGCCCAGCTTGGCATAATGTAAGTATGCATAGAACTCATACTTAAGGATCCACTGGAGTAGCTGACGATCAATGTAGTAATCCAAGGCTACTACAGGGATAGCTGCTGTCTGGGCTCTGCACACAGACCACAGGGATCTCTCTTTCGGCACTGGTGCATTCATATAAACGCTTTAATTTTTTCCTTATATTAATAAATACCAAATCTTCTCTTACTGGATCTCCACCTCTTCCAATCTCATTGAAAAAAATACAAGACATTCTCTGATTGGCAGCAGTGATGAGTGACCAACTCCCTACGGTCAATGTGAAGAGGGGAAACCACTCAGCGCAGGACCCCGAAGATAGCGGCTATCACTGTAAAAGCGTTGACTAGTGCAGTGATTGTCAGCTTTTCCAGCGGCCCATAAGGTATGAGATGTGCATACTTAAAGTGGAACTTGACTCTCTCAATCAAACTTGACTATTTTGAATTCTAAGCCTGCTAGCATCAGTAAATGGATAGGAAAGTATATCATATTTACTTGTTTTAAAGTTGTATTTTTTTACATTTCTATAGTTACTTCATGTTTTTCATACCTAGGCAAATGATGTCATACATACCAGGAGTCTTTAGGAGGGCCTTTCTCAGCTAAACACACCCACCTGCCTGCATGCCTGATCTAAAGTCAAATGGATTCCAGGAAGTAAATGCTACATTAACCATCTGTCCTTACTCAAGACGGCATTTTTGTCAGTGACGGCCCGTCCATTAGGGGCACAGGGGTGCCAGTCACCCCCCCCCCCCATCCATGTGTCCGGCCCCCTTAATCTACATGTGGGGCGCAGGACGTATATATTTCTATGGGGTTTTTTTGAAGCGCATGATTAATGCCTGAGGCTCTAATTGGCTTCAACAATGGGTGGGCTTGGGGGGCCGAGCATACCCACTTGTGTGACAATAGTGTAGAGCTGCACGATTCTGGCTAAAATGAGAATCACTATTTTTTTGCTTAGAATAAAGATCACGATTCTCTCACGATTCTCGCGGCGTAATATATTAAATATACAAAAAAAAAAATGGGCTAACAGCACTGTTTAGGTTTTTGAAAGGGGTAATTTTTCCAAAAAAATTGCGTTTAAAAGTCTGCTGCGCAAACAGCGTGTGACATAAAATATTGCAACAACCGCCATCTTATTCTCTAGGGTCTCTGTTAAAAAAAAAATATATAATGTTTGGGGGTTCTAAGTCGTTTTCTAGCACAAAATAATGGATTTTTATTTGTAAACAGCAAGTGTCAGGAAAGATTTAGTCTTCAAATGGTTAAACCAAACAACTATAGAAGGGGAGTTCACTCAGAGTTCAATGTCTTTGAAGTAAAATTACTTTGTAACTCTTATCAATGATGACTCAGAAGTTGGCTGTCTGCCCAGAATTGGCTGCCTCCCCTGAGACTCAAGCTGCTCTGACTTCAAAAGACTTCAGGCACTTTTATTACTGTCAAATAGCGCTGCTGATTCGCCCCCCCCAAGTCAGACCCCTTTAACTGCACTGAAAATCGCGGTAATGCCCGATGGAGATCGCGGGGGGGGGGGGGGGTAGATCGAGATCGCGATCTTAATACGATTAATTGTGCAGCTCTACAACAGTGAATGAATATTTATTTGCTATTGTCATTCTCCTCCCGTCTAATCAGGAAGCCCCTATTGGCCAGGGAGTCTTAGGACTCCCTGGCCAATCGTGTCTCAGGACACACTTCCAGTTCGGCCGAGAGGAGAATGTCTCTCTGTGCTTGCCAGGAGAATGAGTCAGAGCGGTTCGACTCTTACTTCCCCCTGCTTCCATAAGATATGGCATATCTGATTGCCACATTCCCACGGGGTGGCACCCATGAAATTGCCCATTAGAGATTTCTCAGCAAAATAAAGCACGGAGACATGTTTGTGGTGCTCAGATAACAGGGTAGTTCTGCTTTAAGCTAGCTATAACTGGATCAAATCTCGGGGTGGTTCAGCAGAGACTGGCTAAGATTCCATCCATGTATGGGCAGGCTGGTTGTACGAAAGTCGATTCATTGATCGACTTGTGTACAACCGACCTGTTTTTTTTTACATGCGATAAGTAGTAATTACTATGTTCTGCCAACTAGAAAGGCTCCCTAATGGAAGAACAATAGCGCTGTGGGAGGGATTCCCCCATCAGCAGACTGTACTAATAGAGGAATTGAGCAATTTCCTTTCCTTCCACCTGTGGTGGAAGGAAGGAAATTTGTATTGTCTATGGACTGCTTTACATGTAAGCAAGCAATAGAGATCATTCCAAGGGGATTCAGGTTTAAAGGAGAAGTATAGCCAAAGCTTGTTTGGCTGTACTTTTATGGATCACAGGAGTGCAATCCGTTTTGCACTCCTGTGACCCATTTTCAGCAGAGAGAGGGCTGAAGTCTACTCTCTGCTGACGTCACAGAAGTCGGTCCAGGTACTGCGTCATCCCGACAATGGAAGTCGTGATCTGCCAGGTGCCAGAACCAATACCCGGCTCAGCCTCTCAGTGAGCCGCTGAGAGCCTGAGCCGGCCATTCCACCCCCTCCACAGCTCAGTACTCCAGTGAGCGAGAAGGGGGCAGAGCAGAGAGCCGCTGATTGACAGTCAGCAGCTCTCTGCTTGGGGAGCTGTCAGAACTGAGAAATCGGCAGTGTTCGATCACTCAGTTCTCAGTGTAGAGGCGCCGGGGGACAGTCGCAGCATTGGACCGATGCTGCATCCACCTAGGTAAGTATAATTGGGGGAAAAGAAACTAAACCCATACTTCTCTTTTAAGAAATTCATTATTTTCATAGGTTTTTAAGGCACAATGGAAAGATGAGCAGAGCTGGGAAGTTAGGAGAGGGAAACTCCTGGTGCCTTTCTTTAATGTGAGTATGTTATTTTGTGGAGGTCAAACTACATGCATCCTGTTTGATATATGGCCATACCATCCACCCCACTTCCAGCAACTTCTTGGATGAGAACTTACATTTAGTAGGCATGGTTCATTCAGTTTAAGCTTTGCATAAACTTCGTTATGGGGCCAGGATTATGGCAAACATTTAACGCACTGCAAGATTAATTTGCATGAGACATCGGCAGAGCATGTTAATATGCAAGGTATTAATAGTGGCACCATGTACGGTATTGGGATTGAGAACATGACTAAAGGAAATAAACACCCTCCCTATTGGCACAGAAAATTTCCTCCAGGTGAAGTATTAATAGTAATGGAGCATTTGTGCACACTTAATGGCAGCGGCACTTTGTGCATAATAGCGATCCATCTTGTGCAATTAATCATAACATATATTAGTAACAAGACTGCATGATTTAAAAAAATAAAACATCCCAATGCAGCTTCCTGAGGTCTAGATTGTCCTTTGCAGGAAGCATGTTTCCTTTGATTAAAATGGTTCTGAGCTTGTTGGCATCCAAAGGAGGACGAGGTACCCCGCATAGAAACAAAGCGTTAAATTTTGCTCACATGCACCTGACAGAAACCTGGAGGCACCATAAAAGATCTCTGAACAGGCTTATGTTAAGTTTTCATTTTAGACAGAATGGCGCTGAAGCGGATAGATCCAGGAAAGTCTTGACACAGAGGGCCTGAATCCCGAAAAGCAGAAAAGTTATGTAGAATTTTAGCTAGCATCCACTAGTAGATCAAGCGGCCAAGGCAGAAGAATTTCCAGGTCCCAAACCATCCTTCTGTAAGTTAGGAGCTTCTGCCAAAAAGCAGAGTTGTAGGCAGCACAAAGAAGAAACCTATCCAGATCCAGAAACAAACACATATCTCCTTGACAGAACAATAAAGGCATGGAATTTGTCCGTTCTCCACCCCTGTGGTAGCCATCCTCTGGACTTCCAATGACTTTTTGGTCACAGGCATTTTCAGCCACATTGCTTAAGGGTAACCACGCCCACTCCCCCCCCCTTTCCCTAATGCTTCTTTAGTTCTGGTTGGGTTTATTGAAGGTCTCCAGAACCCAGGACAAGTTCCAGTTCTGTTCCTGTTTCCCCAGCTGCATCAGACCTTATTTAGCTTTAGCAAGCGTGTACACTTTGCAGAACTCTGTGTATTCCTATAGAATTTGCAGACAGGAAAAGCCGCCACAAAAGGGGGTCCTGTCACTACAATGTGTTTTTTTTAGTAGAGCTTTTTTTTCCCAATGCAGTGGAACTGTGCCACACTGTGCATGGGTTAACTGATCATTTTTGTCCAGGGGTGCACCGAAAGGCTATACTTACCCAATCCTTCGATCCTCAAAAAAACAGCGCTGCCCCACATCCAGCCACGGACTGTTCCCGCCGTCCTCATGTCCTGAGCCGGTGTATAGGCATGATGACGTCAGATACAGTCCACTGCACAGGAGCAGCACAGACCAATCTTTGGAGGATCGGTGGATTAGGAAAGTATTTCTCTGCTCTCCTCACCTCTAGACAAAAGAATGACCAGTTAAACCCATGCAGTGCGGGCACAACTCCACTGCTTGGGAAAAAAAACCCTTTTCCCTGGAAAAGTGATAATAAAAAGCAGAGTTTTTTTTTTCTTTTAAAAATAATAAACATGTTATACTTAGCCGGTCTGTGAAGTGGTTTTGCACAGAGCAATCCCGACCCTCCTCTTCTTGCGTCCCGTGCTGGTACATCTAGCCCATCCCTCCTGCCCCCATAGCAATCTGCTTGCTATGGGGGCTCCCGAGCCACTGCTGTCTGTCCATTCAGACAGAGTGCAGCTCAGGTCCCACCTCTGCTCCTGGTCGCCGCCCCGACCAGTGTCCCGAATAGCAAGCCGCTTGCTATGGGGGCACTGGTATGTGCTCGCTCTCAAGCCCTGCTCTATGCGTCCATAAGACACATCCAGCCGCGGCTCAGTCACACCGCCTGTTCTCTCCTCATTAGCAGCGATTGACAGCAGCAGGAGCCAATGGCTCTCGTTGCTGTCTTAGCCAATGAGGAGACAGAGACCATGGAGAGGCACTGCTCTTCTGCACATTGCTGGATCGAGATAGGGCTCAGGTAAGTATTAGGGGGACTAGGGAGGGCTGCTGCTCACAGAAGGCTTTTTACTTTCATGCATAGAATGCATGAAGGTAAAGAACCTTGAGCCTTCACAACAACTTCAAATCTTCCTCACCCTCAAGTGGAGAAAAAAAATAATAAACACAAGTAAAAAAAAAATACTCTTCCCAACCCTTATGCTGTGGCTAGAAATAAACATCGGCTAAAGGTTAAACAACATCCTAAAATGTTCTGGCTAATTTACACCATGTTGCATTGCGCTGCTCAATTCTGTCACCTATATGCCAAATCAATGCTGCAGCGAAGATCACAATAGTCTGACTTCTGGTTTTACTAAAATCGTAGTCTGCTTACAGATACAGGATATGATTTATAGATTGGAAAAACAAAGGTAAATTTGTAGCACAGGTTACATTTACTGGCGGACCACCAATCCATGACTTGCGTATAGCATTTATCCCTAGTAGTGGTTCCCAGTATCAATATAACATTTTATAGGACCCCCTGAGGCCCCTTTCACACCAGTGGGCTGATAGGGTCTGCCTGTCCGTTTTTCAGGTGGACCCAATCAGACCACGCATTGTTCACTATGGAGTGGAGGATGTCACCCGATCCGGTCCGCCAAAACAGACCGATGGATATCCGTTCCCCAGCCGTCCGGCGGATCGGATGGCAGTCGAATGGAAATGGACAGGTAGTCCGTTTACATCTGACCACCCCAAAGAGAACAGCGGGCTGTGTCTGTGTCTGCTTTGCATAGCAGACACGGACTTGTCATCCACCTGCTCAGCGGGGATCAGCAGAGAGATCCCCCGCTGAGCAGGTGAATCCGCTTGACGGATTCTGCTCTGACTGAAAGGGGCCTTAAAGCTCAATTTCAGGTATGATCTTTATTGCATACGTATATTGGTCCAGCAAGCATGCATATCGTATCTGAGAGGCTGCTGGGAAAAACCGCAATCCATGACAATAGAGCATTAGGGCTGAACTCAATGATTGATCTTTATTGAATATTTACATTATTTCAGCTTGGACCAATGTAATTATTTGCCGTATAACTCATGCCACTTGCTGGGGCACTGGGAAAGCGGACAATGTAGTAGGTCGGCGCTGCTACAGTGATTTTCAGGCTCCTGTGCCAAATGGTTTCTTCTCCACAGGGGGCTGCTCACTCGGCACTGCTGCCATTTATGCAATGCTTTTAAGATGTTATCTGGTTAGACGCGGTGGAGATTGCAACACCACCGCCCTTTCTGGTTCAACAGGGAACATCTTATATTAATTTAGAAAAAAAATAAATAAAAAATTACAAGGCGTTTTGTAAATGGCAGCAGAGCCAAGCAAGAGATCACCTGTGGTCAGTGTGCAGAGGGGAAGCCACTTGCATAGTACTCTAGCAGAGCCAGGAAGATTGCACCCATCATTGCAGAAGTGCCAACTACTACATTGTGAGCTTCTTCTGTGCCCCCACCTCAGGTGGTATGAGATATGCATACCTACATTGGTCCAAACTGAACCAATTTAAGTAGGCAAGAACGTGTCCAGCTTTAACTTTCTATTGTCATGGCTTTGACAACTACTGTATTTCCAACTGAAGCATTAATGGATGATTAACAGTTTTTGGAACAAAAAGGTTGTGAGACCGTATTTGGGTTCCCAACTAATGCTACACAATCAATCGATCTTTTCAGTCCATATCGAGGAACCAGCAAGAATTTTCTTGAAAATGGCAAAATGACAACAAAAGCTTGCTGGTTCCAGAACAAGGGTACATTTTTGATGTAGTCAGCAAGGTCTGAGGCCATTGGTGGGGAGGAGGTAGTTTGGACCCCCCTGTGCAGCAGTTCTTTATTTGAGTTTTTGTCATAGCTGTTCAAAACAAGGCAAGATTGGCAGGTTGGATAATCCCGGTGCATTGGATCTTGGCGGGTTGGATAATCCTGGTGCAGTGGATCTAGGTGGGTTGGATAATCCTGGAAACCTCTATAAAACAGGAGGGTCATCAAAGCCGTTATCTTAAGAACGCCTGCAAAACAAAAGGTTTCTTTCCATCGCTCTGCTAGTTGCTTACGGAGAACAAAATTTTTATGCTGGAAGGTCAGAAAATGCCCCATAGGCCAGGAAATTTCTGCACTTAATTCTTCATCCCATTTTGTTCAACCATTACTGCAACTCTGTAAGATGCAAAGTTTGAATCTTCATTACATTGGAGGAAAAACCGAGCTGCATTTGGCCAACCAAAAAGGTAATTCAGAGGTGCGGCAGTAGCCCAGCTCATGCGGTACAGCCAGGGAGGAGGTAGTGCTTCGAGTGGGCAAGTCAAAAGGCATTCCGTGGTAACAGTGTAGTCAAAATTTGGAAGCATTTTACCAAGTAACAAACTAAACCACAAAAAAAAAAGGAATACTGAAGAAAGTAATCAAAATGTCCGAGATCCGAGGCTTGACTGTACCAGCTTCTGGCAGAAGCTATGTTCGGCACTTTGTAAAATTTTGTGTTGCATTTTAAATATGTAACAAAAAGTAACTAATGAGGATTCTTGAAGGCACTTTTTTTTGTTGGCCCACAAAGGGCTGTAGCATTGGCAGAAGTCCGGAGTACACTCTTAGTCCTGGTGGTCTTCCGGGGTATTCCCAGGCTCTGCTGTAGAGTTTGGTGTTTACGGAGCTTTGATTTTTTTCTGTCGAGGTGTGGAACCATTCTCTGCTTTAAGCAGTCCATTTTCGTGATAACCTGGAAAGAACACAGTATATGTTGGAAATAAAGAAAAATAGACAGCAGATTATATATTCAATTTATAAGTTGGAGATGCTTAACTGCTTCCCGCCTGCCGTATAGTGAAATGACGGATGGGTGGGATCACTCTCATTATGGGAGGACATCATATGACATCCTCCCATTCTTGACGTGCAGCACTGTGATTGGGGGAGCATGTGATCAGCTGTGTCATATTACAGCTGATCACAGTGTAAACAGGAAATGCCGGTTATCGCTGTTCCTTTCTTCTCGCTGACAGCATGTGAGGACAGGAGAGCCAATGAACGGCATTCCTCAAGCGGGGATATCTGCACTGACAATCAGGGCACTGTGTCCTGATTATCAGTGCAGCCCCAACAGTGCCCACCAGTGATGCCTGTCAGTGCGGCATATCAGTGCTGCATATTAGCGCCACTTCATCAGTGACATCTATCAGTGGCCATTAGTGCTGAATATTAGTGCCACCTCATCAATGCAGCCTCATTAGTGCTCATCAGTGCAGCCTCATTAGTGCTCATCAAGGAAGGAGAGAAAGAACTTATTTACAAAATTTCATAACAAACTGACAAAAACTCCCCCCAACCGGCAACAGCTGAAAATTGGCCTGGACGGGAAGGGGGTGAAAGTGCCCTGTAGTCAAGTGATTAAAAAGGAAAGTATAGCATATTTTCAATGAGAACATCCTTTCAGTTATTATTGCCATATAAACTGTAGGGCAAAGCCACAGGGATGGTTTAGTGTCCACCCCTTCCCAGCAGCACATATTCACCTTAGCCCTAGGATCCTACTAGAAAAAAATATGCTCGCAGGGAGCATAAAAAGCAAACAATTGTTTTGCTCTGCATGGACAAGAAAGGCGACTGGAAAGCTACTTTGATGGCAGAGTTGGGAATCCCCAGTCTGTGGTTGCAAGGCCAGGATTAGGTGAGCCAAGAACACAAGGTTATTGGCTATCAGAGAATTAAAGGAATTGTAAACAATCAACTTGTAAAACAACTCATTCAGTTTAAAATATAAAGGAAAGGCAATATATATATATATATTACACACACAAACCTTTTTTTTATAAGTGATCACATTCCCTCTGCTGTCAGCTGCATAAGATCATTGGAGGAGAGCAGGCGGAGTTCCCAGCATAGCTAGAGAACGGACCATGTTGTGCTCTCCTGCTTAGCATGGTCAGTGTGTAATAGGAAAGCAGAAGATTGGCCAGGAACACCAGCACATCACCAACATGTCACCCAAAAGGAGGCGTCCCCCCCCCTTTTAACATTTGGGACACAATTTATTTTTATTTTTGGGGGGGGGGGGGGGTGCTAACTAGATTTGACAGGTACCTGCTCCCCCACCTCCGGTCAGATCGCTGCAGCGATCTTGGCTTCTTTTTTCTCTTACCCGACTCCCTTTTGAGCACCTTCAGCTGTTGTTTGGGTATGACAGGAGCGATGGGGGTCTTCTTCTTGGCAGCCTGCTCCTTACAAGACTCCCGCCAACGGCGCAGCTGGAAATGAATGAACCGCCACATCATCCACGTCTGTGAAATGCACATCATGAGAAGTACAATCATCCTGCAGAGATAAGGAGACATTACAGGCAGCAGTCTTACCCTACCATACAGACAAGGTGTAAGGTATGTACAGGATTAAAAAAGGGAAAAAAAAAAAAACAGCTTACCTAAACAGTAACGTGTTAAAATTTCCCTTGTCTGGGTTAAAGGTGTGGATCTCCGCCCTGGCGAGGCCAAATCCAATGGTCAGAACGGAAAGGGTGAGTGTAAACAGCCTTGAGACCACGAATACCACTGCCCAGGCATTAAATCTAAAGCATATAACGCCAAGAGGATTTATCACACCGGCCATATATCATTTTTTAATTCATAAAAACAGCAATTTTTACATTTCGGTTTCAAAATTTTATAAGAATACAGTATTAGGGCCCTTTCACACAGGCTTTCCGTTCAGGTTCTCCTGTCCGTTTTTCAGCCCTATACTCCATGCAGCCCTATGGAGCGGCAGATGTCAGCGGAGACATGTCTGCTGACATCCGCCGCTCTCCAATACGATCCTGTCAGTGAAATGCAGACAGATGGAAGCCCTATTTTCCATCCGTCTGTAGAATCGGATCGGATGAATATGGACAGGCGGTCAGTTTTCATCCGATCTCCATAGAGGAGAGAGGCGCTCTGACAGTTCCATCTCCAGACCGTGAGCGGAGACGGAACTGTCATCTGTAAGATCAGTGGAGCGGTGGGAAAGGGCCCTTAGTGAGTTTACTGAAGTGATTGCAAGCCCTTGCATACACCCAATGAAGTTACTGGCCTCGGGTGACCCTACATACACTATATTGTCAAAAGTATTGGGACTCCTGCCTATACACGGTCATGAACATTAATGGCACCCCATTCTTAGTCTGTAGGGTTCAGCATTGAGTTACATAGTTTGTGAGGTTGAAAAAAGACACAAGTCCAACCTGTGTGTGTGCTTTTATGTCATTATATTGCATATCCCTGTATGTTCTCTCGTCTAGGTGCCTATCCAAGCCTGGCCTATGCAGGCCAGTCAGGTTCCTCCACCCCAAACTCATTCATCCATGTCTTTATGGACCTTGCTTTGTGCACTGGTGCGTAATCATGTAGGAACAGGAAGGGGCCCTCCACAAACTCTTCCCACAAAGCTAGGAGCATGAAATTGTCCAAAATGTCTTGGTAGGCTGACGCCTTAAGAGTTCCCTTCACTGGAAAAAATAGGATTTTTTGACTTACCGTAAAATCCTTTTCTCTAAGTTCATTGACGGACGCAGCCTCTTATTCTTGACATGTGGGGTTTATGCACCTTTCACTAGGAGTGGACTAGGCAGAACATAGTTCAGCTAAAAGCAGACACAGCCCCTCCCAGGGGGCAGTCCTCACTTGGCATAACCCCTCCTGCCCTGCTCAGCAACTCAGTTCGTAACAAGCAGTACAAACTCAACAAAAGAGGGGTGGGTGCTGCGTTCGTCAATGAACTCAGAGAAAAGGATTTTACGGTAAGTCAAAAAATCCTATTTTCTCATTCGTTCATTGACGGATGCAGCCTCTTATTCTTGACATGTGGGGATGTCCCAAAGCAGTGTCACAACGAAGGGAGGGCAACAACAACAACAGTACCCAACAGACGCGCCTCACACCACTGCCTGCAAAACTTTGCCGCCAAAAGCAGCATCTGAAGACGCTGCAACATCAACTCTGTAAAACTTGGAAAAAGTGTGCACCGAGGTCCAAGTGGACAATGTCCTCATTGATGTGAAAAGAAGAGACCACCTTTGGTAAGAAGGAAGGAGAAGGGCGCAAAACCGCCTTGTCCCAATGTAGGACCAAGTATGGGGGGGCTACAGGACAAGGCCGCCAGCTCAGACACCTACATAGCGGATGTAAGCCACCAGGAAGGCCACTTTCTGTGAAAGCAGCAGCAGGGAAATGTCCCTGATATTTTCGAAAGGAGGCTTCTGAAGTACTGAGAGGACCAGATTAAGGTCCCAAGGCACCAAGGGCGCCCGTACCTGGGGAGCGAAATGACGACCCCCCTGGACAAAAGGTACGCATCAAGGAATGCGTCGCCAAGGGACGCTGAAAGAATCGCCAAGGCAGAAATCTGCCCCTTAAGCGTGCTCAATGCCAACTTGTGATCTAGGCCTTGCTGAAGGAAGGCCAGCACCCGAGCCACTGAGAAAGAACGGGGGTTCCATTCCCCCGCCTCGCACCAGGCAATGTAAGCCTTCCAGGTGCGGTGATAGATCTTACACGAAGTGGCCTTACGCGCCTTGAGCATAGTGGGAATTAAAGACTCAGAAAGTCCCCTATCTTTACACCTGGGACTCAATAGCCAGGCCATTAAAGCCAGCGAGGGTAAAGCAGGGTGCAAGATGGGTCCCTGTGAAAGTAGGTCCTCACAAAGCGGGAGCCGCCAGGGAACATCGACCACCATCCTCACCACGTGGGTGTACCAAGGACGCCGAGGTCAATCTGGCGCTACCAGAATGGTTGGGATCCCTTCTGCCTCTATCCTGCGCAGCAGGCACGAGAGTAGCGAAATGGAGGGAAGGCATAAAGCAGCCAGTACCGAGACCACGGAGCCACGAGGGCATCCGCCGCGTCTGCCAGTGGATTGCTTGTTCTGCTCACGAAGGCCTGCACCTTCCGATTGAGCCGGGACGGCAGGAGGTCCACGTCTGGCATGCCCCACTTTTGACAAATCTGGCGGAACACCTCCGGGTGCAGGGACCACTCCTCCTGATCCAGCCTCTGGCGACTGAGGTAGTCCGCCTGCCAATTTTCGACTCCCGGGATGTAAACGGCGGAGATTGTCGGCACGTGAAGCTATGCCCACCACAGAATGTGGGCTACTTCTGACGCCGCTGCCACGCTCCTCGTTCCACCCTGATGATTCACGTAAGCCACAGCCGTGGCGTTGTCTGACTGGACCCAAACAGGACGACCGTGCAACCTCCCCGACCAGTGGGAGAGGCAAAGCCTGATCGCTTGAAGTTCCAGCACATTGATCGGGAGGCGGGACTCCTCCGGGGACCAGCAACCTTGTGTCGACAACAGCCCAAGGATCCCCCCCAGCCGCATAGGCTGGCATCGTGACCACCGTCCATTCCACAGGTAGAAACGACTCCCCCAGCCCCAAGGCCGGGGCCCGCAGCCACCAGGCAAGAGAAACCCGGGTCCGGTGATCCAACCTGATCATCCGAGCCAGGGATAGCGGAGACTTGTCCCACCGCAGCAGAATTGCTTGCTGCAGAAACCGTGTGTTACTCTGGGCATAGGGCACCGCCTCGAAAGTGTAGACCATCAGCCCCAACACCCTCAAACAAAATCTGAGAGAGGACCACCGCTGGGACAGCAGGGCCCACACCGCAACTTGGAGCGTCAACACCTTGGCGGCAGGGAGAAACACCTTCGCTTGCTCCGTGTCCAGGACCAAGCCCAGATATTAGAACCGGCGACGCCCTCACAAAGAGATTGAGAGCCTTCAGGTCCAGGACAGGCCTGAGCCCATCTGTTTTCAGAACCACAAAAAGATGTGAATGAAAACCACAGGGGGGCCTTAGCGGGCTGGGAGAACTTGTTTGAGGCACGTGGTGCACGAAAAAAAACTCTCGAGTAGGGAAGGAAGGGCCCGCCCTACGCCGGGGCTCCTTGACCCCTTCTAAGCTCCGGGAGGAACGTACTCTTCCCCCCAGTGTAATCATTGATGATCTCATCCAGGGAAGCCCCAAAAAGACGACCACCCTCAAACGGCAGGTCCATCAGGCCCATTGACGCCTGGTCCCCCGACCAACATCTAAGCCACAGCAGACGTCTAATGATGACTGCGAACATGGACAGTTTCGACAGCATGGGAGCCAGGTCGAGGGCTGCATCACAGAGGTACTTAAGACCCTGAATCAGCTGGTCCGCCATCTGCACAGGTTCCGGAGGGGCCTGGAGAGTCACCAAAGCCTGGTGCACAATGGCCGCCCATTCCGTAAGTGCCTGTGCCACCAGTGCCGAAGCCAGCGCCGGCCAAATGGCCGACCCTGCGACCAGGAACATTGCCTTGGACACCACCTCAGTTCTCCTATCAGCCAGGTCCTTAAAGGATGGAGAGCCCTCCATCGGAATAGTGGTCGCCTTGTTCAGACGGGCCACAGGCGGATCCACTGCCGGAGACTTCCACTTCTGTAACAAAGTATCCTCAAAGGGGTAACGCACAGAAAACCGTTTAGGCATGGTGAATGAACCCTCAGGTTGTTGCCACTCCTTGTAAACAAACTGACCAAAGTACGACAAATAAGGGAATACCTTAGGCGTCCGGGCCGGCCTATGCGACCCAAAAGCGTACGGCGCCCCCTGTGTCGCAGCCGGGCCCAGCTTCAGCGTCTCATGGACCGATGAGACCAATGAGCCCACCAGAGCCCGTTCACGAGCCACGGTAGCCCCCGAGGGCTCATCATCTTCATAAGAGGGGTCCCCGAGCTCACCTTCCGACAGCTATAGGGGGGTCCCCGACACCACGGAGCCCCCCTCAGGCTCTGAGTCCTCATCAGAGGATGAGGGAGGGGGTGACCGCTTCCTCGCCACCCCACGGTCACGGATCGGCTTCACCCGTGAGAAGAATTCTTCCATGAAAGCCGTCAATTTGTCCAGTGGAACCACAGGTCCCAGCACTCCCTGGTCCCCACCGGAGAGACACCTGGCTGGGAAGCACCTGCTTCAGCCGCCATTGAACCGCACCCCGCAAGACACCCACCGGCCAAGCCGGACCGTGCGTTCCGCACCACCCCTTAGCTGCCGCACTAGGGCCCCAGAGGCTCCCAGGAGGACTCACCACACCGACCCGGGTGCTGCTGCTAGGGCTGCCATAGCTGCCTGTAATCATCTGCTGGTGCTTGCTCTGCGTCCCCCACATGTAGGAAGGCTCTTCCGGCCTGATCGGGCGCCATGAGAACCAGGACCGCCCACTCAGCCAGCGAACCTGAGGCCAGGATACAGCGGACCACGCAAAGATGGCCGCCGTGTGCACTAGAGGCCAAAACCAGCGTCCGGCTATCGCAAAATGGCGGCCACGATAACGCACGCGGCCGGCTACGGGAAAATGGTGGCCGTGATTCGCACATGGCTGGCTGCAGGAAATGGCGGTCCGGTACTGACATGCCGATCACCCGCAGCCCACCCAGGGGAACGCAGCCAGGCAGGGGAAGACTACAGCTCGGGGGGAGGAGGAGGAGAAGCGTACTCACGACTCTGGACAGGCGCAGCAGACCTGCCAACCCGCCGGTTCGGTGGGAGCTGCAAGCCACGCAACACCGACACGAGCCCCGGTCCTAGGTGTGCTGGTGGGAAGTTTAACCCACTGGCCACCCTGCACAGAACGAGGCTCGACGCGGCTGACCCTGCGTACAGCTAAGTGTCGGCTCGCGTCCATCGGCTGCGCTGGGGAGACTCCTTGGATCTAGGATATCCAGCCTGTCACCCAGCCGGCTACTTGATTGCATTCTTCATCAGAAGTCTTGGGAAAAAAGACAAAAAATGGGGAACCACAGATCCCAGCAGGGAGCCAGGTCCTACTCCTTGCACTAGGCAGAAAAAAGGTTGCTGAGCAGGGCAGGAGGGGTTATGCCAAGTGAGGACTGCCCCCTGGGAGGGGCTGTGTCTGCTTTTAGCTGAACTACGTTCTGCCTAGTCCACTCCTAGTAAAAGGTGCATAAACCGCACATGTTAAGAATAAGAGGCTGCGTCAGTCAATGAACGACAAGCCCAACCCCTGAAAAACAACCCCACACCATAACCCCCCCTCCAGCAAATGATTTGGACCAGTGCACAAAGCAAGGTCCATAAAGACATGGCTGAGCGAGTTTGGAGTGGAGGAACTTGACTGGCCTGCACCTCACAAATGCACTTCTGGAAGAATGGTCAAACATTCCCATAGACACACTCCTAAACCTTGTGGACAGCCTTCCCAGAAGAGTTGAAGCGGCTGCAAAGGGTGGGCCAACTCAATATTGAACCCTATGGACTAAGACTGGGATGTCATTAAAGTTCATGTGCGTGAAAAGGCAGGTGTCCCAATACTATTGGTAAAATAGTGTATGCTGTACCTGTTTATCTGCAGCCCCTCTTCTCTACAGCTGTTCAAAGTATATAGTTCACACAGCATTTTGGATTGTCAGACAGTAGGGGGGCCAGGATCTGATGTCGCACACTGCACAGCCTAAAGCAGGTGTAATCTGAGACCTGAGTGTAGAGAATGGATGCCTCTTCTACACAGACTCATATGGAAACATTACCTGCTGTATGCTGGCGCTCTTCTCCCTCATCTCCTGGTATCCCTAGCGTCTACATTACCGGTCAGGAGTGACTAATGTAGATAGAGGAAGGAGACAGCAGACAGAAATCACACTGGGAACTCTGGATTGAGGTAAGTACACTCTTGAGGTTTACAACCACTTTAAAATATATGTGAACCCTCACCTTGTAAAACAACCTATTTTGTTTAAAATAGAAATAAAAGGCAAAACATTTGGGTATATATATTAAAAAAAAACACATTACACAAACACATTGTTCTCAGCTGCATAAGGAACTTAGAGAACTGGGGGAGGGGAAACAGCAGGATGCTTATCTTCCTAGTAAATGGCGGGGGTGGGGGGCATCACAAGTTGGATCATTGGAGGAGAGCAGGCTGAGTTACTAGCACTACCAGAACACTGACCATGTTGTGCTCTCATACCTAGTGTGGTCAGTTTTGGATAGGAACATAGAGGGACTGGCAGGAACGCCAGGAATTTCACATAAAGAAAGCAATACAAAGAACAGGATAGGATGCCTTTTTATACAACTACATGGTATAGCAGGCACTATGAAAATGTTGGGTTTACATATTCTTTAAGAAGCAAAAACAGTTTTAAAAACTTGACCTTTTTTTTTTCCTTCTTAAAAAACTTTGTCTTGAATAGGTAAGGGTCAAGGTCAGTTTTTACTGCAGTCTATGTCCCTGCAAAGGAGATTTCCTCCCCATTACTTACAGCTTCTGATTATTTTCATCGGTGAAGTAAAAGAGTCTTGCAATATGGAAGAGAAATTCTGATACAGACTGCAATAGCAGCAATATCACCCCCAAGCGGGTCAAACTGCAAAAACAAGATGATCGATAGGTTAGAGTTCACACAAGGACAGCACATTAATCCAATGTAATTATATATAGTCCAAGCTCTGCTGCCTTATGGGCCAGGACACATTGTCCTCGTTTTGCTTCCCCCAGTAGTTTAGTGTTATACCTGAACTTTTCAGGACTGTGATCCCCTCTGACCAGAACCGCTTCTCTACTGAAATGCTGCAAGGGATTCAATAAAAATCCCACAAACTTGAGTATTGCGACAAAGTACCAGGATTTAGGGGTGTAGGCCTATTGCCGAGAGCTTAGAGCCCCCAACTCTGCATAGTAAAAATACACTACCCAGACTTTGTTAAAATAAAAAGGCAGCTTTCACTGCGATACTTACCTTCAATCTGGTGCTGTCCCCAGCAGAATGTCCACTCCTCTTCCGGGTTGGACAATGCCCAGCATCATTCAGCACAGGCTGTGATGGGTACACCATTTTGGGGAGCATCATTACACCAGCCAGGCTCACAGTATTGCTGCACAGAACAGTAATCACACGCCATTACTAATGATAGTATCTAATAGGTCCCATCTTTGCCCGCGCATTAGATTAGAGGGCGGAGTCAGGTTGCTTATGAGTTTGGTGCCCTCCGAAGAGGGTGGCACATTCCGATCACTTTTCAGAGGGCATTCCACAGGCGGAGAGGTCTTCACTTCCTAATATAGCGCTTCTGCCCCCTCCACAGCCCAGCACTCCAGTGAGCGCTGATGGAGCAGAGCAGAGAGCGGGTAACTGAGCCACTGGCTACCTGCTTACTGAAGAGGGAGAACTGAGCAATCAGAGGACTTTGATCACTCAGCTCTCAATGTAGAGGCGGTAGGGGATCGATGCTGCATCCACCCAGGTGAATATAAATGTTTGTTTAGGTTTTTTTTTTTTTCAAAAATCAGGAACTTCTCTTTGTTTTTTTGTAACTGCCCTAGTTTATTTTTAATTTTTTTTGCACATGGTAAAATCTGCATTCCTTTCTAGAAATTACTGTAGACCTCTCAAAAAAGTATACATTATGCAAGCGGAGACACTGTAGAATGAAATGGCGGTAGCTGCAATATCCAATGCAGCTAATCAAGCACAGATCATGCTCAATTAGCTGCATTCTCAGCTACACTAGCCAAAGAATGACAGACGCGACCCCAGAAGGGACATAATATATATCACTTCTAGGGTCATTAGTCACTGCAGGGATCAGGGAGCAGATAAAAGCCCCATAAAAAGTCATCACCAGCTCTAGAGCCACATAAAAGCGATCACTCATCGAAAAGCCCTTTGCCAGCTGTTTAAGCCAATACCAAGGTCACAGCTGCAGTAGCACTTGCCCAACATGCAGGTCATATACACATTTTAATATACAAGGTTCTACTACAAAGGTCAGGAACAAGGTAAGAGGGTTTTGTGTTGACGACATTGAGGTCTTGGACTCGCACTTCACTTACTTTAGTAAATAAGCCCCTCCTATATGAAGTAGATATAAAACGATGTACTGTAACTGGCGAGGGATTTCTTCCTGAAAAAAAAAAAACACAAAAAACATTAAAACAGAACACATTCCTTTTATTACCATCATTATTACAGTACATGACAAATGTATACCACACAGGTCACAAGCCAGGAAAGTACAAATACACCCCCCCCCCCCTCCCAAATGACCCATTTTGGAAAGTAGACATTCAAAAGTATTTAGTACGAGGCATGGCAAGTTTTTTGAAGTTGTAACTTTTTCCCTCAATTCTTTGCAAAATGAAGATTTTTTTTTCACAAAATTGTCATATTAACAGCATATGCATATCACAAATTACAACCCAAAACACAATTTACTACTCCTGAGTATGGCGATACCACACGTGAGACGTTTACACAGCTTGGCCACATACAGAGGACCAACATGCAGGGAGCACCATCAGGTATTCTAGGGACATAAATTACACATTTCATTTCTTGACTACCTCTTACACTTTTGAAGGTCCTGGAGCACTAGGACAATGGAAACGTCCAAAAAATGACCCCATTTTGGAACGCAATCACTCAAACGTAAAATATATGAGGCATAATGAGTCTTTTGAACATGTCATTTTTTTCCACAGGTTTTTGGAAAATGTGGAAAGAAAATGAAAACACTTTTTTTTTTTTTTTTACACAAAGTTGTCCATTTATACAATATTTCTAACACACAGCATGTACATAGCAAAAATTACACCCCAAAATATATTTTGCTACTCCTCCTGAGTGTGGAGATACCACATGTGTGGCATTTTTACACAGCCTGGCCACATACAGAGGCCCAACATGCATGGAGCACCGTCAGGTGTTCTAGGGACACACATTTCCAATCTAATTTGACTACCTATTACACTATTGTGAGGCACTGTAGTGGCACTAATGGGCACTGTAATGGCATGGATGAGCATGAATGAGCCGTGGATGGGGATGGCTGAGCGTGAATGATGGATTAGCCGTGGATGGGGATGGATGAGCCGTGGATGGGGATGGCCGAGCACGGATGGCTGCCGATTGGCACAGAGCAGTGCCGTGGGCATTACAGATCCTGCCCACAGTGCTGCTGCATTCAATCTCTTCCCTCTCCTCTCACACTGTACCGATCGGTATGGAGAGGGGAGAAATAAGCTGGACGTGTGCCGTTTTGTTTACATTTGAGGCAGCGATCAGATGGTAAAGGACCGCTGCTAGCAGCCGTTTACCATGATCCGAGGGACCCGGCGGTCACAGATATTCCCAGGTGTAGGTCCTCCCAGAATAATGAGTCCACCTTGCGGCCCTTTTTCTACAATGGGTGGCCGCGGCAAGTGGTTAAATAAAACCTTTGCAGCAGTACTGATAGGTTTGATGGATGTATTTTTTTTGCATGTTCCGATTAATAAAAGTATAGCCTGAATCCCAGACTTCTGGACAAGTTATGGGGAGGTGGGCCAAAACGATCAAAAAAAAAAAAGTCACCCACTGCAACAGAACTTGCGATGGACCTGCAGAAACATGCAGTCTTAAAGTGAACAAAACTCTCTCAATCAACATGGCCTGTTTTGAAAGATTATATTTTCTTTTTTGTTCACATTTCCGTTGCTTCCTGGTTTATGGCTTAGGCCAAAATGATGTCAATGCTACACAAATCACTTGCCCTTACTCAAGATGGCCGCAGCTAGAAAGATTTGTCAACAAAATAAAGCATAGAGACATGGATGGATGGGTGAGTTTGATTTGAATATTAATAATGAATTGAATAGTGTTTTCCATTTGTGGTGCTCAGGTACAGTTTAGTTCCGCTTTAAGAATGCTTTACTGGTTTTGTAGAATGCATTCACAAATAAGTGAAAAGTATTAAAGAGCCTATTCACATTTTTGTGGTGCGTCAATGCATGCGTTACCACATTGCAAGGATCTAAATAGGCCCTAAGGGCCCATGTAGATCTCTGCATTGCAGAATGACACCCCTATGCACTAAGGCAGGGGTCTCCAAACCTTCTAAACATAAGGGCCAGTTTACGGTCCTTCAGATTTTAGGTGAGGCTGACTGTGGCCAGTGAGAAGAAAGTTCTCCAGCATCATTGGGAGTAAAAAAATAAATTTAGCACCTGTGGTTTGTGTCATTTGCATTTGCTGAAAGAATAGTGCCCCAACATCGGTGTCAGTGGGAGGAATAATGCCAAATTATTTGTATTAGTTGAATAAATAGTGCCCCATCATTGGTGTCAGTAAAATGAACAGTGCCCCATCACTTCTATTAATTGAAGAAATAGAGCCCTACTGCCATTGTTGTCAGTGGAAGGGATAGTGCCCTGTCATTTGTATTAGTTGAAGAAATCTTACCCTACCATTGGTGTCAGTGGAAGGAATAGTGCCCCATCATATGTATTAGCTGAAGAAATAGTGCCCTACCGTTGGCGTCAGTAGGAGGACTAGTGCCCAATTGTTTATATCAGTGGGAGGAATAGTGCCCCACTGTTGGTGATGGTGGGATGAATAGTACCTCATTGTAGTGTCACTGGGAGCAATAGTGCCTGGTATCAATGGGAGTAATAATGCCTCATATTAATGTCAGGAACAGTGCCTTAAGGGCCAGATAAAAAGGCACGCAAAGGGCCAACATCCAACCTGAGGCCCAGTTTGGGGACCACTGCACTAAGGCAATATACATGCTCTGTTTTGGGGTTTTAGTAGCCCGTTCATTTTAGAGGGCTATCTTAACAGCTTCCGGACTGCCCACCACACATTTACTAAAGCAGGGAAGCCTGGCTGCGAGAAAAAAATGTACCTGTGCACGGTCTCTTCTTCCAGGTCTGGGGCGCGCATACGCACCACCAGCGACCCGCTCCTACTGTGATCGGACACAGCAGGACCCAATCAGAAGGTATGGTGGACGTGATGTTTGCCGGGACCCACCAATTGTTGACAGGAGAGGCAGAACGGCGGTCTGCCAGAGAAGAAAATGGAGATCTTGTGTTTCTGCTAAGCAGAAACCCGGATCTCGGTTTTCCTCTAGTTAAGCCTTTCCCCACACAGTTAGAAATCACTCCCTTGGAGCACACTTAACCCTTTGATTGCCCCCGGATGTTAACTAATTCCCTGCCAATGTCATTAGTACAGCGAGAGTGCATTTTTTTTTAGCATTGATCACTGCATTATTGTCACTGGTCCCCAAAAAGTGTCCCTTAATGTTCGATTTGCCTGCCGCAATGTCACAGTCCCCCTAAAAATCGCTGATCGTCGCCATTACTAGTAAAAATAAAAATGCCATAAAAATATCCCATAGTTTGTAGACGCTATAACTTTTGCGTAAACCAATCAATATATGCTTATTGGGATTTTTTTTTCTACCAAAAATATGTAGAATACATATTGGCCTAAATTGATGAAGAAATTTGATTTTTTTTTAACTTTTTTTTATTGGATTTTTTTGTCTTTTATTGCAGAACAGAAAAAATCTCTCTCCCTCTCTCTCTCTCTCTTTATATTTTTTCAAAATTGTCACTTTTTTTTGTTTGTTTATAGTGCAAAAAATAAAAACCGCAGAAGTGATCAAATACCACCAAAAGAAAGCTCTATTTGTGGGTGGGACGACACTCAAATTGTGTTTGGATACAGCGTCCACGACTGTGCAATTGTCAGTTAAAGTAATGCAGTGCCATATCGCAACAAATGGCCAGGTCATGAAGGGGGGGGTAAATACTTCTGGGGCTGAAGTGGTTAAAGGAATGTGTGTCAATGCAAGACATACGTGTTAATGCACCGTATAATTGTAAAATGTACATTGCTTTGGGAAAAAATTGCATTATTAAATGGAACACAAGAGGACAACTCCAGCTAGACACCAATACAGCTGAATTGTGTTGTGTGCCATGTACAGCACAGAAACAAAGTATATATTCTCTAAACCTGGAAGCTGCAATATTGTGAAGTACACATCCTCGTCCAGTCTGACACACTGTAATTATGGCCAATATCCAACCACAGGAGGCAAAAGACCAGCACTGTCATTAGACTTTCCAGACACTGGATACGGACGGGTCACTGTGACCTCGTATCGGGTTCACAATGAACACAGAGCCGTGCTGGACTTCTACATACACACATAGCTCAAGCTCAACATCAATGTAGAATTAACCCCCTCAGTGCCTAGAGGTCACTGAAACCCAGATGTCCAGGACAAATTTTAGCAGTATGGGTTGGTTTATTTTACTATAACACTATATAGCAAATTTGCCTAAATAAGCGTATTCAGTTACAGTGACCGGCTTGGACCAATTTACGCACCATATCTGTGGGATACCCCTGGAAGCTGGAAATCACTGTATTGGCACAGCTACTCTAGTGATCTATACTAGCTTCCGGGTCCTGTGCTGAGTGGCTGCCCTGCTGCTTAATGAACACAGGAGGTTGCTTGATTGGCATGGGTGCCATTCAGAGAACACTATGCATTTTCTCAATTAAAGCAAAGTGCTTTCTGATTGCATGAGGCAACGATCGTGGTGATATCACCGCCCTGCCTCTCCACCTCGCCCAATCTCAAAAACGCCTTGCTTTCCCACTACAATTGTATTTACAGTATATGCGTGTTTTGAAATGCATTTTTTAGCTGTGAACTCTATGACTGTCACTTGCCGCCCGCCCACCATCAAATGGAGGAGCGGTGTGGCTCTCATTCTAGGAGGAGGTAATATGACGGTACCCCAGAACGGCCAGAAAGGACATGGCGCGACCCCAATCTCTATAAAGAGCCGATGACACGGCTCTTTAACCATGTGATCAGCTGTGTCCAATCACAGCCGGTCACGTGTAAATGAGAAAGTGCGGTTAATCGGCTCTACTTGCCTCACACCGAGTGTGGTCGAGGAGTGCTGATCAGCAGGTACTTCCTCGCAGGGGTGACCGGGGCAGGTAATCTGGGGACTGATCATCAGTGCCCTGATTACAGGAAAGCTGCAGCAGTGCCCATCAGTGGCGCCCATCAGTGCAGCCCATCAGTGCAGCCCATCAGTGCACATCAGCGAAGGAGAAAAATTACTTATTTGCAAAATTTACTGACAGAACCACTAGAATAACCCAGCATTGATTAAATACCAACAAAAGAAAGCTGTATTTGTGTGAAGAAAATGATTAAAAATTAATTTGGGTACAGTGTTGCTGAAAATTGGCCTGGACAGGAAGGAGGAGAAAGTGCCCTGTAATGAAGTGGTTGAGGTGAGGTTCTGCTTTATTCCCTTCTCCTTCCTCCTCTTCTAATTTTGGCACTTTCCTTTGGGGGGGTTTGACAGGTAGCCGGTCACACTGATGGTCGTATCGCTGCAGCGCATGCAGCCAGCTGTGAAGCTCCAAGGAGTCACATCTGATTTCCCACACTAAACATGCTGGCACCAGGGACACAAAGACTTATGAAGAAACAATTCGGGTGAGCACAGCGCTGGATCCATGTAGAGGTAAGGGTCTTTTTTTTTTTTTTTTTTAAATGTCCATAGCTACAGTGTTTGTAGCTGCTGACTTTTTTTTGTGACAGGCTGAAGAACCGATTTAAGACAACATGATGACTGTATGTCTGAACTTACTTTCTTCACTTTCTGGAAGTATAACTCTGGAAGAGCGTGGAGCCAGTACGCTAGCTGACACAGGTAGAAGAATTTCACTTGAAAACTAGAATGAAAAGAAATCCAAATGATAGCTGTGTTAAAACCAGTTCATAGTCCCATAAGGGACATCACTTCCTACATAACAAAGGACCAATAGAGTGGAAGAAAAGCCAAAGTCTAACTCTTCGTAAAAATACTGTCCCTCCTCCTGCCAATCCTGTATAAAAAATGATCTGCGTACTTACCTATTTTTTTAATTGGCTCCAGTTCTGTCGTGTGATCCCAAAGC
>BLSH010064947.1:195377-217600 GCA_018402905.1 Glandirana rugosa
TTGGTTTTTTTTTTTTTTTTTTACATATATGTGTATATATATATGTGTGTATGTATATATATATGTGTATATATATATATATATATATATGTGTGTGTGTGTATGTTGGTTTATTAGGGTATATGGTAGGAAGTGGGTCAACTAGGTCTCCTTCCGTTTTTTGGGGTCGTTTCGTACCTAGGTTAAACGATATTGCCCCCTTTTTTAAGGAAGGACTAAGGGGCTCTCCGTTAGCCTAAGTGGGACCTAGTTGAAATGGATTTCTACAATCATGGGTCAATATAATAAATGTAATTCCTTTCTTAGGTCCGGAAAAAATTTCGTTAGTTGACACTCCGATTGCCTCTCGGGGAATCAGGAAGGAATTTTTTCCCCCGTTATAGCAAATTGGATCCATGCTTTGCTGGGGTTTTTTGCCTTCCTCTGGATCAACTGGGTGAAGGATGGTATATGGGATTATTTGGTTGTATGTGTGTGTGTGTATATATATATATATATATATATGTGTATATATATATGTATGTGTGTATATATATATGTGTATATACATTTTTTTTTTTTTTTTTTGGTTGAACTGGATGGACTTGTGTCTTTTTTCAACCTGACTAACTATGTAACTATGTAACTATGTAACAAGCTTACACCTGTTACAGCCATGAGCTTATTCTGACACATTATGGACCCTAGGTGTACGGGATACACCCTTAGCCCCTAACTGGTTAATATATTTACCTTTTTTTCAAAGTCTTCAGGTCAGTCACATGCCGTTCAAGGCTTCAGATCTACTCCTATGGGCAGCCCTCCATGTTGGCCATGTGTTCTGCATTGTTACATTAGCACCATTATCTGTATCATTACATTGTGAGTGCATGGCGATACTTCCTTAGTGGGTAGGTCTACGATGCACTGTACTCACAATGTGCTCTCAGTATTCTGAAACGAATGATAGAGATGCAGTACTGCTGGGGACAGTGCAAGCGCGGAGGTGAGTATTGTAGCAATAAAAAATAAAAACTGCACCAAGCTGGGCTTTCAGATATTTGATAAGTCAGGACCAGGCAGATAGAGATGGGGAAGAATTTACAGCACTATGCAAATGTCATGCCCATGCACACCATTTCATGTGTGCTTTTTGTGCATTAAATTGCATAGCTCCATTCATTTTCAATGGGCCCTCAATGTGTGTAGGTTTTGGCACCACAAGGTATGGGTTGTAATGCATTGAAGGACGAGGTGCATGGTTTACATGCATTAGGGCACATCAGCAATATATGGGATGCTCACCATAACACATGTAGAGAAGTGTTACCAAGCTGCATCGATCTGCATGGAACAGTAGGAAAGAACATGCACCCACACAGCTGTCAAATTGGGACCAGCGCTGCTTCCAAAAAGACATGAATGGGACTGCCTGCACAAACATGCATGGAACACCTGTGCATCCTATATAGGCAAGGATGGCCCTTAATGTTTTACTTGGCTGGCAGAGTATACGGTCTCTTTCACATAGGCATACTAAAACGTATGCCAATGCAGGGGCGTCTATACCCACACACGGATACACAGGTGTTTCATGCATCCCAGTGCAGGCAGGCATCTATGTCAATTGGGATGCAGCAGATGGCTGGCATGAATGGGACTGCCCTGCAGAAGGATGAATGGAACACCTGTGGGTACATATAGCCCTGCATGTGGGCACGCTATAGTATGCCCTGTGTGAACGAGGCCTTAGAAGTCTCAGATGCACACATACACTGATATAATCCTTCCCTCAGCTACTTACATCTAGAATGTACTCCTGTACGATGGCATGTAGTATGATTGCTATGATGATGTAAAACAAAATGGTGACAAAATCTTTTGCCCCATAGTGATAGTAGACAATCTCGCCCTCTGCAATAAAAATAAAAAAAAGGAGATACATTAATGAATTAGTAACATAAAATAAAAAAAAACATACAAAAAGTAGGGGTGTACCAATACCATTATCAGTGCTGATACTGAGTATCACGGTACTCATACTCCTGAAAATGCTCTGATACCCGAAACCGATAGTTTACGATGCAATTTGCGCCCATATAAAAATTAATGGGCTCATATCGCACTTTAACCACTTGACCTCTGGAAAATGTACCCCCCTCCCCCCTTCATGACCAGGCCATTTTTTTGCGATAAGGCACTGCGTTACTTTAAATGATAATTGTGCAAATGTGCGATGCTATACTCAAACAACATTGATGTCCTTTTTTCCCCACAAATAGAGCTTTCGTCAAAAAAAAAAAAAAACGAATTTCTCTCTTTATAAAATTTAGGCTGTGTATTCTGCTACATATTTTTGGTAAAAAAAAAATCCCGATACGCATAATCCCCAAATCCCATGTACATAAGTATTCACAGCCTTTGCTCAATATTTTGTTGAAGCACCTCTGGCACCAATTACAGCAGTGGTTCTCAACTCCTGTCCTCGGGACCCACTAACAGGCCAGGTTTGCAGGATAACTGAAATGCATCACAGGTGACATCATTTGCTGCTCAGTGATTGCAGTATTCTAGTCTGCATCTCCCCAAGGGAATACTTAAAATCTGGCCTGATGGTGGGTCCTGAGGACAGAAGTTGAGAACCACTGAATTACAGCCTCAAGTCTTGACACACCTATTCTTGGGCAGTTTCTCCCATCCATTGGATGGGGAGCGTTGGTGCACAGTCATTTTCAGATCTCTCCAGAGATGTTCAATCAGGTTCAAATCTGGGCTCTGGCTGGGCCACTCAAGGACATTCACAGAGTTGCCCCGTAGCCACTCCTTTGTTATCTTGGCTGTGTGCTTAGGGTCCTTGTCCTGTTGAAAGATGAACCTTCGCCCCAGTCTGAGGTCCAGGGTGCTCTAGAGCAGGTTTTGATCAAGGATATCTCTGTACATTGCTGCATTCATCTTTTCCTCAATCCTGACTAGTCTCCCAGTTCCTGCCGCTGAAAAACATCCCCACAGCATGATACTGCCACCACCATGCTTCACTATAGGGATGGTATTGGCCAGGTGATGAGCGGTGTCTGGTTTCCTCCAGACATGACTCTTGCCATTCAGCCCAAAGAGTTCAATCTTTGTTTCATCAGACCAGAGAATTTTGTTTTTCATGGTCAGAGTCCTTCAGGTGACTTTTGGCAAACTCCAGGCGGGCTGTCCTGTGCCTTTTACTGAGGAGTGGCTTTCGTCTGGCCACTCTACCATACAGGCCTGATTGGTGGAATGCTGCAGAGATGGTTGTGCTTCTGGAAGGTTCTCCTTTATCCATAGAGACATGCTGGAGCTCTGTCAGAATGAACTCCGACGAAGGCCCTTCTCCTCAATCGCTCAGTCTGGCCAGGCAACCCGCTCTAGGGAGAGTCCTGGTGGTTCCAAGCTTCTTCCATTCACGGATGATGGAGGCCACTGTACTCATTGGGACCTTCAATGCTGCAGACATTTTTCTGTACCCTTCCCCAGATCTGTGCCTCAATATAATCTTGTGTCAGAGGTCTGCAGACAATTCCTTGGACTTCATGGCTTGGTTTGTGCTGGCATGCACTGTTAGCCGTGGGACCTTATATAGACAGGTGTGTGCCTTTCCAAATTATGTCCAATCAACTGAATTTACCACAGATGGACTCCAATCAAGTTGTACAAACATCTCAAGGATGATCAGTGGAAACAGAATGCACCTGAGCTCAATTTGTCATGACAAAGGCTGTGAATACTTATGTACATGGGATTTTTTTGCTTTTTATTTTTAATAAATTTGCAAAGATTTCAAACTTCTTTCATTATGGGGTATTGTTTGAAGAATGTTAAGGGAAATAATGAACTGAAACCATTGAGGAATTTCTTAGGGCTGGTTTGCTGAGTGAAAACAGTGAACCATGCCGGCATAAACAGCCACCTGCAGGATCCATCAGAAACTTGTGGGACAGGGTGACAACACAGGACAGAAATTGGGAGACCGTGCCAAAGGGTTGTCAGTGAGCACATTCTCAACACAGAGATCTTGGCTGCTTATTCATGCATAACACCTGCAACATCCAAACATGTGATCGGGAAAGCCCCTACCTTCTCCTGGCATTAAAGTGGTTGTAAAGCCTTAAAGTGTTACTAAACTCACAACAGTATATGCAGTAAAGCATGCTTGTTATACTCACTGTGGAACCCAAGGGGTTAATCCTCCAAATTGTGTAAAAAATCGGTTTGATCCTCTCTTCTCTGATCCTCCCCTGCTTCCACTTTCTGCAATCCATCTCCTATTAGAACAGAGCCTTTGGAGCAGGGTTGCCAACCGCCAGTAAATTTACTGACAGTTTGTAAAAATCAGTGATTTTTACAACAGTCTATAAATATCAGGGTCTGATCATTTGTCATGCTGTGCTGACTTTTTAAGTGTAAACCAGGCAAACTACTTGATATGGGTATTGTCAGTGGTTTCCATGTTGTGTTCAAATATCAATTGTCTCCGTTTTTAATAGGGGTTTTGTTATTTTCCAGGTTGTCAGTAAAAAATGTGCTCGGCCAGTAAATTTCCCATGTTTTGCCAGTAAAAAACGATGCGTAAGGTTGGCAACACTGCTTTGGAGTCACTCTGCACATGCTCCGTTTGATGTGTATTGCACTGTCCAGAGAGAGGGTAAGGGGTCCTGCAACCACTCCCCACCCCAATAGAAGAATGAAAATTCCTCCTACAAGCTTTAACAGACACTGATAGAAGTCACAAGACTGCCATATACTGCTGATGAGAAAATGTATTTAGCAGTTTATATTTACTAAAATGATTGCATTTCCATGTTCCGTTTACTGTGGGAGACCAGATATAGCGAATGCAGGCTCCTGGGTTTAGTAACACTAAGGTTTTTCACCTTAAAGTGATGTAAAGGTTCGTCTTTTAAAAAAAAAAAAATAATGACATCATACTTGCCTGCTCTGTGCAAGGGTTTTGCACAGAGAGCGACCCCAAACCTCCTCTTCTGGAATCCCTCCTGGCTACTCCTCTTCTTAGGTGCCCCCACGGAAAGCCGCTTTCCATGGGGGCACACATGAGGGCATGCTCCAGAGTCCTGCTGCTGCGTCCATTCACACACACACACACAGCAGGACTCGGCCCCACCCCCGGCTCACTGGATTTGAATGACAGCAGTGGGAGCCAATGGCTCTTGCTGCTATCAAACTATCTAATGAGGACCCGAGACAGCAGCTGGAGCTGCTGGGCTCGTTCTCGTTGCTGGAACGATCTGGCTCAAGAAAGTAAAAGGGGGGCTGCTGCACAACAAAAATAAACAGAATGCATTAAGGTGAAAAACCTGGAGACTTTACAAACCCCTTTAATGCTGCAGCTACCCCCCCCCCCCCCAACCTCCTTTTTCTTACCTGAGCCCGAACCGATCCAGTGATGTGCATGAGCGTAGCGGCTCCAGACGCTGCCTTCCTCCACTGTGGACAAACTGATAGCAGCAGGAGCTGCTGTCAATCAAATCCTGTGACATGGGAGCCAGGGGCCGAGTCCTGCTGTCTGTCAATGGATGCAGCAGCGGGACCCGGGAGCGAGCCCACAAGGGTGCCCCCAAGGAAAAGCAGCTCTCAGATGAAGAGGAGGGGTCTGGAGTGCCGGGGGGAACCTCAGGAGAAGAGGATCGGGGCTGCTCTGTGTAAAACTATTACACAGAGCAGGCAAGTATAACCAATAAGAACCAATAAAAGTGCCGCAAGGAGGGGGCTGGAAGGGGTCAGCATCTAATCAAACGCTCTACAGCAAGATCATGATAATGAAGAGTCTTCACTTACCCAGAGACTGAAGGCTGCTGTTATACTGAGGTAAGATGAATATGAAGGCAGTCTTAGCTGTGACCTGTGGGGCACAAAGGAATGGCGACTGTTAAAGGAAGTGGAAAGCGTGACAAACTTGTATTAAAAAAAAAAGCACATTGCATAATACATACATTTCCACTACGTAACCACTTCAGCACTGGAAGATTTACACTTCTTCCTGACCAGGCCACTTTTTGCAATACGGCACTGCAGTACTTTAGCCGACAATTGTGCGGTCGTGCGACACTGTACCCATTTAAAATTGTGCTTTTTTTCCCCACAAATAGAGCTTTCTTTTGGTGGTATTTGATCACCACTGCTGCTTTTATTTTTTGTGCTATAAACGAAAAAAGGCTGACAAGTTTGAAAAAAGAAAAAAAAAAAAAAAAAAAGTTGTGTGTGTGTGTGTGTGTGTATGTGTGTATATATATATATATATATATATATATACACATATACACACACACACACACATTTTATTTTTATTTTTTTTAACTTTCTGCTGTAAAACTCCTCCAATAAAAAAAAAAAATAGAAAAAAAAAATCAAATTTCTTCATCAGTTTAGGCCAATATGTATTCTGCTACATGTTTTTGGTAGAAAAAAATCCCAATAAGCGTATATTGATTGGTTTACGCAAAAGTTATCGCGTCTACAAACTATGGGATATTTTTATGGCATTTTTATTTTTACTAGTAATGGCGGCGATCAGTGATTTTTATCGGGACTGCGACACTGCAGCAGACAAATCGGACATTAAAGGGACACTTTTTGGGGACCAGTGACAATAATGCAGTGATCAATGCTAAGTGTGCTCCAAAGGAGTGATTTCTAACTCTGAGGAAAGGCTTAACTGGAGGAAAACAGATCCGGGTTTCTGCTTGGCAGAAACACAAGATCTCCATTTTCTTCTCTGACAGACCGCCGTTCTGGCTCTCCTGTCAACAATTGGCGGTTCTCTGCAAACATCACGTCCGCCAGACCCTCTGATTAGCTCCTGCTGTGTCCAATCACAGCGAGAGTGGGTCGCCAGCGGCGTGGGTGCGTGCCCCAGACCCGGAAGAAGAGACATCGCACAGGTACATTGTTTCTCGCAGCCTGCTGCAGTAAATATGTGGTGGGCAGTCCGGAAGCGGTTAAGATAGCCTTCTGAAATTAATGGGCTGCTAACACCCCAAAACAGAGCATGTGTATTGCCTTTGCAGTGGTCTCCAAACTGGGCCTCAGGTTCGATGTGGCCCGTCGCTTGCCTTTATCTGACCCTTAAGTCACTGTTCCTGCCACTAATATGAGGCATTATTACTCCCATTGATACCAGGCACTATTCCTCCCAGTGACATTACAATGAGGTACTATTCATCCCACCATCACCAACAGTGGGACACTATTCCTCCCACTGATATAAACAATTGGGCACTAGTCCTCCTACTGACACCAATGGTAGGGCACGATTTCTTCAACTGATATGATTGGGGCACTATTCCTTCCACTGACACCAATAGTAGGGTAAGATTTCTTCAACTAATACAGATGATGGAGCACTATTCCTCCCACTGACACCAAATTCCTATAAGTGTATATTGATTGGTTTGCGCAAAAGTTATGGTGTCTACAAACTATGGGATATTTTTTTGAATTTTTATTCATATATTTTCACTAGTAATGGCGGCGATAGGCTATTTTTAGCAGGATTGGGGCGGACAAATTGGGCACCTGACACTTTTTGGGGACCAGGGACACCAATACAGTGATCAGTGCACACCCCAGACTCAAGGTACAGGTACGGAATTTCACGCAGAAGGGCCGCCCTGCCGCAGTATATCTGCCGTAGGGCACCCAGAAGAGGTGAATGGTCCTATAATCGATTTTTCATTTAATAATTACTTTTTTTTTTTTTCCTAGCAATGTCCTCCGTGAGCTCCCAAACCTCTCCTTTTTCCCCTACTGCTTGGAATGAGCAGCAAACATTAATTTGAGTCATGTGCACTGCTCTATGCATACTACATATCCCATAGACTATGTCAGCTAGGCAACAAACCATGTAAAAGGTCCAAACAACAGGGGCGATTATCTGTCTATCTACAACAACCACGATTAATAGAGGCCAGGCCCTAATCGTCTCGGTATTAAACCCAAAACCAAAACTGTGACATATTGCAGCTTACCAATCATTAGATGCAATGGCTGCATTAGGTTTCTTTTTCTAGGCTTTTCTCCCTTCTGTTTTCACCTGGTGATCTGACCAGTAACACACCTCCTGTATTAGAGCGCCCTCACTCTGGATGAATGAGCACAGCGGGCACACTTGGACAGCAACACTGTCAGTCTGGCGGGGAGGGGAGTGTTAGATGTTCTGGGAGATTTAGATATACTAACTAAAGATAAACTCCAGCTAATACTTTACAGGCAGTCGCAGAAAACAGTTTAAACGATAAATAAAATTTGATCATAGTAAGCACCCCTACCAGGGTTAAATGGTGTGTCTCATCCATGTAACTGCAAGAGAGCTTACGTCTGAGCATTTTTGGCGCTTTTTACGCACGATTTGCACATTTTATACAGTTTTTGAGCATTACCATTTTTAGTTATTAACCAATAAAGAAACACATCATCTTTTGCTAGGTTTTTCAGATTTTAATTTTTTTTTTCTTAGGGTAAGGGGTTAGAGTTAAAGCAGAGTTCCACCCAAAAATGGAACTTCCGCCTTAAGCGAGGGAGGAGGGGGAGACTAGCGAGGCTTCGGGTGCAGCCATTGCTGGACCACGAGACAGGTAAGTTACTGTTTATTAAAAGTCAGCAGCTACAGTTTTTGTAGCTGCTGACTTTTAATCAACTAAAAAATGAGTGGAACTCAGCTTTAATGTTAGGTTAGGATTAGGGATGTTTATTACTTTTATTTTTTTGCTAGGGTTAGGCTCCTTGCACACTGTAGCTGATAAAAAAAAAAAAATGCCCAAAAATGATTGTTTAACAGCCCAAAAACGCCCCTCTAGGTTATCCTAGGTGTCCATGCACACATGGATGTTTATCAGCAGTAGAGTTTAAGGGCTATCTGAACGCCCTAAAGTCGCGTTTGCGAGTTGTTGTTTTGACCACAAAAAAAAAAAATGTTGAAAAGCTTAAGAATGGCCAAAAACGCTCAAGAATGTGGCTCACCAGCATTTTTGGTCATTTTTTGACCCATGGAAAAAAAAAAGCTTCCAGACCCGAACGCGGAAAACACCGCTAAACGCGGAATGTAAAATGTGGCTAAACGGGCGTTTTAAGCGTCATTTCTAGCTGTCAAAAAAATCGTTAAGAGGAGGTTGAAAAAGAGTCCAGTGTGCATGGAGCCTTAGAATGTTAATAATACTACTACTAATAATAAATGTAAAATAAATACACAGATAAAAATACATCAAATAAATAAATACTATGTAATAAATAAATAATTAACCCCTAACCATTTAAAAAAAAATATATATATATATATATACAAAAATAACACCCTAACACAAAATAAATTATTGATTATTTATTATGATTAAGATATAATAATAAATGTGTTTTTGTTCAGATTTGGGTGTTTAATTAATATTATTATTAAAGTGTTTGTAAGCTCTGTTACACCACTTGTAGCTACAGATAAGCCTATAATAAGGCTTATCAGTAGGTACTGTGAACATCTCCTAAACTTGCTCTGTTTAGGAGATATTCAGAGTGCATGCAGCAATGACGTCATGGGCGCATGAGCTCTGAATGTCTGGTGTGTCGGATCTTCAGAGTCCGTGCCGTAAACATCGCACATTCGCGAGAGTGACGTCATCGCGGCTCCAGCCACTCACAGTGCCGGAGCGTGCGAAACTGGGGAAAAACACCGGGGAAGATGTCAGCCATCTCAGCAGTGAGCGGACGCCACTGGAAGGGCTTTGTTCTAAGGTATTTCATATTGTGCGATGTTTACTAGCAAATTATGCCGTTGTCTTAGAGATTTTTTTTACAACCGCTTTAATAATAATACATCATTTCATATTTTTTTTTTTTAAGGTTAGGGGTTAAATTATTTATTCATGTATTATTACATATTATTAACTTAACTTATTTTATTTATTTGGGATGATTTTTGGTTATTTGTGTTTTTATTTTGCGTTTATTTATTCATATATTACTAATATTTTATTTTGCATTAGAGCAGAACGTTGCGCAAAAACGCACAAAATGCTTATACATTAATTTCTATGGGAATAAAAGCGTGCCAAAAACATGCAAATCTGCCCATTTGAGCTACAAGAAAAGCTCCGTAACTTTTTTGTGCTTCAGGCAACTTAGAGTAGAAATGTGAACCATCTCCATAGAGAATCATTGATTTTTTTTTTTTCCTTCACCATTTTCGAGCTACAAGACACTGAGGTGTGAATGGGGCCTTCTGTTGGATCACCAGATGTAAAAATGAAATAAAGCCAAAAAAAAAAAAAAAAAACAAACAAATACAGCCACCCCATTTAAGAATTGTTAATATGCAATATAATGAATGTTTGCTTTTGGGTTTAATATGGCTTTAACCTCACAGATTGTGCATTAGGGACCATGTGCAGTCAAGCAATCATAGCTACGCAAAATCCGCAGTTGTCTGTAGAGAAGAAGAGCATTAATTGTGGCAAACATGGTTGTGGACGATTTTAAGGCAATTTCCAGCAGCACCCCCTGCATATGTTGGCTCATCAGGGGACAGAGGAGGACTTAAAGGTTAACTCATGGGAGAAAAAATAGCAATAAAAAAAAAATAATAATAACTATAGCTGCAACACACGTCATATTCTAATTTAAGGTTATTAAAAATGGCCTTTCCTTTTCAATCTGCAGCTGCTGTATGCAATATGGCTACCTGGAGAAGATCTGTACACAGGTGGTATACAGAACGCCCCCAAATATCCAATTTTCTGTTTGTGATTGGCTCACTGATTTTCCCAGAAGTCTACACTAAGAATCAAGTCAGATTTTGGAGCATCCCCTGCCATAAAAATCTTTTGGTGAGATACCCCCAAAGGGAAATCACGTCTAAAGTGATGCAGACCCACTTTCCTCATTGGAGCCCTGCAGGTGCAGCAGCTGATTGATAATTATAAAACTACTCCCATACATATTCACTCTGCACATAGACAAACAGCTATTTCTTCAAAGCAACAAAAGGTGGGAATCTGCAACAACGTTTGTTAAAATCCTTTTAATGTACATGGATCACCCAGAAGGGAATGTTTTTTTCTCAACAAAAGTGCAATTACTCTTTAAACCATTGGGAGCATACTGCCACCTACATGAGGCTAGGCCCCAAATTAGAATCCAGAGCTGGTACGAAAAGATGACATCCCTCAAAGGCCATGGCGATTAACAGCTTTATTCAAGAGCTCAGCAGTCCAGCATTTTAGCCAAATAGCCCGGCACATAGGTACCGACAAGAAACCAATACAAGAAACAAGCCAAGAGGCTTCAAATAGGCCATCAAAGTTAAAGTTCAAAACCATAGACATCTGTGAAATCAGTTCAAAGATCTGAGGGTCAATGGCGGGGCATTGGTTAGATCCCATTTAAGGGATTTTGGCCAAGAAGTCAACGCAAAATTACCACCAAAAAACAGTTATTAGGAAAGAGTCTCTATCCAGCCGTTTATCAGTAGGGTACCTAAAGGCAGGAACGTCTGTCAAAGGATACAGTAGTACCTTTTCAAGGCAAGACATGGACGGGTCCACTATTGGAACTAACCACCTTTGGACAAAAGTAGATACAGAGATAGCAAGCACTTAAGAGGTGCACTGCAAACAGCCCAAGGACGTGTACAATAATAACAGCACAAGTGGGTGCAAAGCAAAGTCTTTGTGGCCAATAAGACCCAAGGCCAGAAACGGCACGGGTACAGGCGCCAGGTTGATCTTCTAGCTTCAAGGTGGTGCACACCACATCCACAGCAGGCAGAACACTTGGAAAGGATAGCAGAAGACAATAACTCCTACAGAGGACACCTGTACCTTAACAAACCCTGTCCATCAGTCAATGACCTGAGCAAATCAAAGTCTTTATGACCGATGGCTCGGAAGCCCCTAATGCCACTTAGGGCACCAGCAAAAAAAAACCCCAAAAAAACCAAGAGAGACATGCTGGTGGTAGGAGGGTTTATACCCTGGGCTCACCTATTGGGTTTTGTTTTTCTTTTGCCATTTGCCATTCCACCTATGAGTGGCAGTATAACCCAAAAGGTTAAGACACATGACTTCCCATGTCACTTAATAGACAATAAAATATAGTATATAAATAACAATTAAGAAACCGACAGCAATTCCATACTTCCTATCCATCATTCAGCCACACAAGCTTGTAAAAAAAAAAGAAAAAAAAAAAAAAAAAAAAGAGCTGGAGGCACACAATTTGTACATTCCACATAACACACCTCCCGGCAAGAGAAAATAACCTTGTATGAGTAACATCATGTTTTATATACAGTCACTGAAATGCTTGTATCGCAGCCAGTGAAAGAAGTGGTTTATTGAAACGACTGAAAATTCTTAGTGTATATATATTTATCTATATAGTGTGTGCGCGTGGATATCGGTGCTGATACTGTGTATTTTCATGTGTACTCTTGAAAATGCTCCAGATACCGAAACCAATACTTTGCGGTGCAATTTGAGTCAATACAAAATGAATGGGCACAAATCGTACTAAAATTTAAGCTGGGCACATATATCTGCAGTGTTTTATTATCTCTCTTCAAAGCCCTAAGTCCTGTGGCTTTCTCCTGCTCTGTTCCTCTGTTATCAGCAGGATAACTTCTGACTAGTTCTCCATCACAGGAGATAAAAACAGGCTGAATTTTGTACCGGGGAGGTTGCTATAGATCAGCAGACAGCTAAACTATTCACAGGACAGCTCTGAGAGTCTCTGCCTATGTGGAGTGGGGGTGTGTGCCTTTCCTTTAATCAGCTGTCTTGGCTGTGTGCCCAGACTTCACACTCAGTGTTGAACAGGAAAGGAAAAATCTCTAACAGGATGTTAACTTTCTAAAGAATATATAAAGATGAAGACAGCAGATATACATGTAAAACTCATGTAGGGAGATTTGTTTCATCTCTGTGTATCATCTGATGCTGTTTACTTCACTGGGTATATGCGAGGGTTTACATCCACTAAAAACCTTCTATGTGCAGCAGCCCCCCCCCCCCCCCCCAGCTCCCTGAATACCTAAAGCTCCCTTTCGATTAAGCAATGTTACAAGAGAGCCACGAAGTCTGGGGACTTTCCCTCCTGATTGGCTGACACACAGCAGTGGGCTCCATTGGCTCCCGCTGCTGTCAAAGTCAGTGAGCTAATGAGGAGAGAGAGGGGGTGGGGCTGGGTGTGGCTCCATGTCTGAAAGGACACACAGAGCAGCAGCTTGGCTTGGGTGCGCCCGTAGCAAGCCGCTTGCTGTGAGAGAACTCAGCAGGAGGAAGGGGCCCGGAGCGCCGGTGAGGGACCTGAGGAGAGGAACATCGGGGCTGATCTGTGCAATACCATTGCACAGAGCAAGTATGTATGACAATTTTTTTTTTTTTTACCTATAAAAATAACAAAGAAGAGACTGGTATCACACATCTGGTCAAATGCAAAATCTGCATAGTTTCCCAGGCCCACTGATGACAGCAAATAACAGCCGCTGGAGGTGCTCACAGGCCCGCATCTCTAATATATACATATGTATAAACAAAAAATGTCCAATCTGCAGCACCTTGTAGAGTTAAAAACTCATTAAAATGAAAACAGTTTCGGGCCCGTCAAGATGCTTCATCAGGTATGACATGAATATATATATTTTGCTAAAAAGGAGAGGGCAGGAGAGGTGGGGGCATTGTACTTGCTTCCTGAAGACTTTGCTTTATTTCAAGAATTTAGAAGGAACCCATTGGAACCACTTACCTGGATCAACCAAGACTCCTTCACCGAGTTGGAGGTTGCTATAAGCCAACCTTGGCAATAGTACAGTTTTAAAGTGGCTGTAAAGGTGGTTTCTCCCCCCACAGTCCCACCCCCAATACCTTAGCTCCCTCTCGATCCAGCGATGTGCACTAGAGCCTTGCCTGTCCTGGTACTCCCTCTCCTCGTTGGCTGATAATCACAGCCAGTAAACCAATGTGGAGAGAGCAGGGGGTGGAGCAAAGCCACGGCCCTGTGTGTCTTATGGATGCATAGAGCAGAGCTTGGGAATGAGCATGCACCTCTCCCATCAACTAAAGTGGCTAGCTGAAGATGCCAAGACTCTTCTTTCTTCAAAGGGACTGAAGTCACTAGTGCCATACGGGCCAGCACACACATATTCAGGGCTCTGTATATGCAGTGGGTGTGTGGGACAGCTCATTTGGGAAGTATAGCCATTAACTATTGATATGAATACAGTGTTGTACTGCCATAGCAGGCAGCTTGCTATCGGGCGCACTGATAGAGGGGGGAGGAGCCAGGAACACCAAAGGGGGCCCAAGAAGAGGAGGATCGGGGCTGCTTTGTGCAAAATCACTGCACAGAGCAGGCAAGTATGACATTTTTATTTTTTTTTTTTTTTTTTTTTTTAAAGCTGAACCTTTTACCACTTTAAACTGAAAGCTCAGTTGGATGGTGAAGAAAGTTTTTACAAAAAGTTTTGTTTTTGCATTATCTGTTCCATCCAGCAGCTGAAGACTTCTAGAACCGAGTCTCTGCAGTCACCCTCAAGGCTTCAGCAACAAGTGTTACATCACAGACACTTCTAATTAAAGATTTAATTACTTGAGTAAATACAGTAAAATTCCACCCTTGCTCGAGGCGATTATAAAAATACAAGTTTAATTAAGCTAGATAAAAATAAAACTTGGTTTAACCCTTCTGCAGCTAAGCGGTCATCAAACTGGCAGATTAATCAGGGGGTGCTCAGATCAATGCTTACATATGAAAATGAGGATTGCACCACATGTTACATATTGCCAGGAACAATGGAGTGAGAGCAATAATTCTAGGACCATCATTCACAATGAACTCCATGTTTGCCGCTGCTTTACAGACCTGCACAATATTGAAGCTTCACATGTTGGGTATCTAGTTACTCGTCACAAATCTATCTTTTATATTTTACTAAAAAAAATTGGGTTTGTGTGTACCGTAATTAACTTTAGTAGAGATAGACTGATATATCAGGCCGATTTTTGGCATTTTTTAATTAATTGGCATCGGCCAATTGTGCTGCAAATTAGGCCGATTAATTTATGCACAGAGGCCGGTTCACACGGGGGCGATCTGACCCGCAGGGCAGCTCAGCGCGACCCCGCATAGCACGACTTGCAAACGACTTCTGTAATAGAAGTCAATGCAAGTCCTCTGAAGTCGACCCAAAAGTAGTACAGGAACCTTTTTCTAAGTCGGAGTGACTTGAGTTGCTTCTATTAACGGACAAAGAAAGACAAAAATCTGGGCAGCCTGCCAAGTTATTATTATTATTATTATACAGGATTTATATAGTGCTAATAGTTTACGCAGCATTTTACAATGTAAAAGGGAGACAATACAATAAAATACAAGAGGATCAAGATGGCCCTGCTCAGAAGAACTTACAATTTAATAGGTCTGAGAACATTGCTGATAAAAGAACCAAAGAGATACAATGTTTATACTTATCAAAAGGAATTTACTCTGGTGTGTAGCTCAATTTAACCATTTACAGACTACATCTTTTCTGACATTTGTTGCTTAAAAGTAAAAATCTGTATTTTCTGCTAGAAAATCACTTAGAACCCCCAAACATTATATATTTTCAGCAGAGATCCTAGAGAATAAAATGGCGGTTGTTGCAATATTTTATGTCATGCAGTGTTTACGCTGCGGTCTTTCAAACGCTATTTTTTTGGGAAAAAATACACTTCATGAATTGAAAAAATTTTTAATTTAAGCAATTTTCTGTATCACTTCTTATTACTTAACTGTTAGATTTTATGAGATGAAAAAAAAAAAAAAAAAAAAAAAAAAAAAAAATCGGCCTAACATATTAGTCCAAAAAAATCTGCATCATATCAAATCAGCCACTGGCCGCCCCGATTTCTAAATATCGGCATCGGCCAGAGAAAAACCCATATCGGTCTACTTTTAAACTACTTTAATGTATTCTTTTTTTTTACTGAAAATTCAAGGTTTGATGAACATGTGCACTAATACATAAATTGCAACCACCAACATATTATCCAGGGTCTTTGCATTCAGAAAATATTTTTTTTTGGGGGGGGGGGGGTATAGTGATTGCAAAAGGTTTACATTTTATTTTTCAACAAATAAACATGTTATGTTATATCTACCTACTCTGTGTGCCATGGCTTGGTACAGAGCAGCCTCCATCAGCGCTCCTGGCACTTATCTAGGCTGAATACCGCCATAGCAAGCTGCCCATAGAAGCAGACAAAACCCCCGGTCTCCTCCATGGGCCATAACCAGTGGGTAGGAGGAGAGCCCCTAGTCCCCTCCAAAAGCCCCTGTCTCTTGATATAAACAGGTGGGCCTGCCAAAACCAAAAGCCCAGGAACTAAGATGAAATGTTTAACCCTTTCCCCAGTCTGGACCACTGCTGGAAATCTAACTTCACACACATTTCTGTCATTATTTACTCATATGCATGTCATTTCAGCCTAACGGCTAGAACAATTGAATATTTGGGGCAGCACAGTGGTATAGTGGATAGCACTTTCGCCTAGCAGCAAAAGGGTCGCTGGTTCAAATCCCAACCACGACACTACCTGCTTGGAGTTTGCATGTTCTCCCTGTGTCTGTGTGGGTTTCCTCCGGGTACTCCGGTTTCCTCCCACACTCCAAAGATATGCTGGTAGGTTAATTGGACCAGGTCTAAATTGGCCCTATTATATGTATGAATGTGAATTAGGGACCTTAGATTGTAAGCTCCTTGAGGGTAAGGGACTGAACTGAATGCACAATGTATATGTAAAGCACTGCGTAAATTGATGACGCTATATAAGTACCTGAGAGGGTTGCAGGATTTGTGCACCAGGAGCAAGATAAAGTGTAAATGGTCATATATTTTAATACACTCGTGTGTACATAGTCTAAAATGTAATGCTATTTAACCATTGCTTTTCAACTATTCCATTCATCACTCAGCTGTGTCAATTCTTCTCTGCGTTCAGCAATCTGATCTAACAATGCCAGCGACGCGGTTCTACCCACAGGTGTCCTGACAGACTGGTTGGAGATCACGGTGAAGTGGAATGCCGAGATTGCTGTGATAGATCTTAGAGTTCTCTTTGAAAGATTTCCTAGAAGACACTGTTTGCATTGTTGCCTAGCAACAGAGAAACAGAAGGCCAGACACAGACAGCAAAGCGCGTCTACGAGATATCGCCGCCCACATTCTATGTCTATCATACAACCCCGAATTACACCCGACCAATAGGATCCAAAAAACATTGCTTGTATATTGTTAGAGATAGAGGAGCAGCTAGGCCTAGGACAATGGGGACCAAGCATGGCTACCATTACTGGACAGTGGGCCTATCACCAAATCTCACACTCTACTAATAAGGGAGAGGAGCCAGCATAGAACAGTTCAATGGGGATGAAGGGGGGGAACCGGCATGAAGAAATAAAAGGGAGGAATATTCATTATGTTCAGGAATATAGGATTGTCCTGATCAGATATGAGAAGTAGTATTGTGCAATCCAATATCGAGATACTACCGATACCACTAATCACTGCCAGGAGGATAGAAAAGCTACTGTGCAAAGCCCATACATGAAGAATAAGAACAGATACTGAGAATTACACCCAGCATACAGGACAAGAGGAGTGGTACTGTGCAGAGACCATACATACAGAATAAGAACAGATACTGAGAATAACACCCAGCGTACAAGACAAGAGAAATGGTACTGTGCAAAGCCCATACATGAAGAATAAGAACAGATACTGAGAATTACACCCAGCGTACAAGACAAGAGAAATGGTACTGTGCAAAGACCATACATGAAGAATAAGAACAGATACTGAGAATTACACCCAGCATACAGGACAAGAGAAGTGGTACTGTGCAGTCCATACATGCAGAGGATCAGATAATGGAGAACTGCACCCAGTGTACAGGACAAGTGCTACTGTGTTTTTATTCTGTATGGATGGACTCTGCACAGTACCTCTTCTCTTGTCCTGCATTCTAAGAGTAATTCTTGGTATCTGTTTTTATTCTTTATGCATGGACACTGCACGGTAGCAATTCTCTTGACATGCATGCTGGGGGTAATTCTTGGTATCTGCAGAGTCCATACCTACAAAATAAGAACAGATTCCAAGAATTACACCCAGCATACAGGACAGAGAAGGAGTACTGTGCAAAGTCCATACATACAGAATAACACACACTGAGAATTACACCCAGCATACAGGACAAGTGGTACTGTGCAGAATCCAGACATACAGAATAGGAGAAGATACTAAGAATTATGCTCGGCTTACAGGACTAGAGAAGTGGTACTATGCAGAATCTATACATACAGAACAAGAACAGATACTGAGAATTACAGCCAGCATACAAAAGACAAGAGAAGTAGTACTGTGCAGTCCATACATACAGAACAAGAACAGATACTGAGAATTACAGCCAGCATGAAGCAATGTATAGGAAAGAATCCCCTATGCACATACAGACGGGTTCATTTCTCAGATTTGGTCATCATTTTTTGGCTGACATGCTGTCAAAGCTGTGACTGCTGAAAATGAAAAACAATCATGCCAATAATCAGAGATCATATTGCTTGAACTGGTGAGTTCTGCTAGTGGAGGTTTTCAGTAAGAATAGTCCATACACTCCTATGTATGGACGTTTCATTGGCTTGTGGGTCGGTCTTGGCCTGGAGCCAGTTCTCCATCCACACACTCTCTGCGGCCAATCCTTACTCAGTTCCTGTTGATGGTTTCTTGGCCCCGGGTTTGCACGGAGAACAGACGATGTGCGAGGAATTCCCTTGCCTTATCTCAGGCAGCCAGAATATTGTGTGACAGATAGACCTTCCTCCCCTACAGAGGAGATGCAAAGTCCCAGGAAGTCTGCGGCCTGAAGACAATATTCCAACTTTTATCTGCGGTGGGCAGTTCTTTTGTTAGCAAAGTACCTATAGAGACCTCCTACAAGTCCCAGTATTCTCCATGATACACTATGGAGTGTATTTATTTAACTAAAAAAAAAAAAAAAACGCTCACAGAGCTATTCATCCTGTTAAATGGCTTGTATATTTGTTCTGTGTGAATGCCATCAAAACTGAATGTTAGGCTTTTTTCTCTCTAGGTTGAACTTTCTTCATTGATAAGAATAGCGCGAGTCAGGAAGATACCACCTTATGGCCACTAGATGGAGCAGGGTCATATTACAGGTGATCATGTTGGAACAGGTAGGGGCCATTACCAAACTTTCAAACAAAAGCAATGCATCGCTCAGAGCAGTGGAATTTTAGTGTAAAGCTGGAAGTTGCAATCCGGGTGCCGAAGCTGTGGTGTCCTCACATCCACAGAAAAACAATGTAGTCATCACAAAAACACAGTTGGCAACTCTATAAACCTCAAACTTTTTATTATGCCATACTAATGTGTACAGAGACAGTGGCAGACACATTTCTGTGATAAGTTCCCACAAAGTTGGGATACTGTTCCCACAAAATTGGGAGCATGAAATTGTCCAAAATGTCTTGGTATGCTGACGCCTTACAGTTCCCTTCACTGGAACTAAGGGGCCAAGACCAACCTCACACCATAATACCTGATAGAACACCTGTGGGATGAATTGGTCTGGCTCGCAGTGTCCGCTCCAATTCATCCCAAAGGTGTTCTATCTGGTTGAGGTCAGGACTCTGTGCAGGCCAGTCAGGTTCCTCCCCCCCAAACTTGCTCATCCATGTCTTTACGGACCTTGATTTGTGCACTGGTCCAAATCATTTGGTGGAGGGGGATTATGGTGTGGGGGTTGTTTTTCAGGGGTTAGCTTGGCCCATTAGTTCCAGTGAAGGGAACTCTTAAGGCGTCAGCATACAAGACATTTTGGACAATTTAATGCTCCCAACTTTGTGGGAACTTATCGCCGAAATGTGTCTGCCACTGTCTCTGTACTCATTAGTATGGCATAATAAAATGTTTGAGGTTTATGGAGTTTCCAGCTGTCTTTTTGTGATGACTACATTGTCTTTCTGTAGGTGGGAGGACACCACAGCTTCGGCACCTGGATTGCAACTTCCAGCTTTACACTACAATTCCACTGCTCTGAAGTTTGGGGATGGCCCCTTTCTGTTCCAACATGACTGCGCCCCAGTGCACAAAGCAAGGTCCATAAAGACATGGATGAGCAAGTTTGGGGTGGAGGAACTTGAGTGGCCTGCACAGAGTCCTGAACTCAACCTAACAGAACACCTTTGGGATGAATTAGAGTGGAGACTGCGAGCCGGGCCTTCTCGTCCAACATCAGTGCCTGACCTCACAAATGCTCTTCTGGAAGAATGGTCAAACATTCCCATAGACACACTCCTAAACCTTGTGGACAGCCTTCCCAGAAGAGTTGAAGCGGTTATAGCTGCAAAGGGTGGGCCAACTCAATATTGAATCCTACAGACTAAGCCTGGGTTCACACTGCTGCGGTGCGGGAACCCTGCAAATTCACTGCGGGTTCCCGCATCGCAGGTCTCTGAGCGGCAGTTCACACTGCCATATGCGAACTGTGGGGAGTGTCAATACAATGTTCATGACAACCCCAAATGAGTACGCATATCGCACTGTGAACTGCAAACTCGCACAGGAATCGGATCACATGGTGTGAACCACCATGCGATTTGATTCTGACCCCCGAGAAAAAAAAAAAGGGTCCTGTGCAAGTTTGCTCCGATTGCGATGCAAATTCAGCCATACAATCTCTATGGCTGATTTTGCATCACACAGAGATTGCATATGGTTCACACTGCAGTGCGGTGCGAAATCATATGCGATCTCTGAGATTGGAGCAGTGTGAACCCAGGCTAAGACTGGGATGCCATTAAAGTTTATGTGCATGCAGAGGCAGATGACAATATAGTGCATGTGCGGAGCGCGGGGGCATTAAAGCCCAACCTTTTGCCACAGCACAGGGTAGCAACAGGTTAGCGATTCTCAAGATGCACTTTTAAAGGGGGAAAAAAAACGAAGCGTGTACACATGGTATTTCAGGCTCCGGTCTGGAAATTGAAGACATTCAGCTGTACAATGATGATTCATTCAAAAGGACAGAATGGATCAGTGTTTTCCTAAACTGTCAGGGGAGCAGATTTTTCCAAGGGTCATTTTTTCCCATTTCCAGGGTGAAGAGCACAGCTCATGCACTGCAGAAACAGATGGAACCTGCAATGCTGGATTTTATTCTTGACGGCTTCTCTACAGGATCGTTTAAAACCTAAAACATTACATTTCACTGCTGTCCTGCAGGCTTCCTAACCATCGGTTCTGGCTGTGACAACCAGTTCCCCAATTCCATTTGTTACTACTGCCATCCTCCCCCAAGGGTCTGGTTAGCCCCTTAACCACTTGCCCTCCGGAAGATCCCCCACCCCCCCATGACCAGGCCATTTTTTGCTTTTCGGCACTGCACTGCTTTAACTGACACTTGAGCGGTCATGCAACGCTGTGCCCAAACAAAATTTATATATTTTTTTCCACACAAATATAGCTTTGTTTTGCTGGTATTTGATCACCACTGGGTTTTCTTTTTTTGCGGTATACACAATATATATATATATATATATATATTTTTATATATATATATATATATATTATATAGATATACACACACACACTGCCTTGCGAAAGTATTCGGCCCCCTTTGAACTTTGCGACCTATTGCCACATTTCAGGCTTCAAACATAAAGATATAAAACTGTAATTTTTTGTGAAGAATCAACAACAAGTGGGACACAGTCATGAAGTGGAATGAAATTTATTGGATATTTCAAACTTTTTTAACAAATAAAAAACGGAAAAATTGGGCGTGCAAAATTATTCAGCCCCCTTAAGTTAATACTTTGTAGCGCCACCTTTTGCTGCGATTACAGCTGTAAGTCGCTTGGGGAAGTCTCTATCAGTTTTGCACATTGAGAGACTGAAATTTTTGCCCATTCCTCCTTGCAAAACAGCTCGAGCTCAGTGAGGTTGGATGGAGAGCGTTTGTGAACAGCAGTTTTCAGTTCTTTCCACAGATTCTCGATTGGATTCAGGTCTGGACTTTGACTTGGCCATTCTAACACCTGGATATGTTTATTTGTGAACCATTCCATTGTATATTTTGCTTTGGATCATTGTCTTGTTGGAAGACAAATCTCCATCCCAGTCTCAGGTCTTTTGCAGACTCCATCAGGTTTCC
>BLSH010064947.1:218561-244558 GCA_018402905.1 Glandirana rugosa
AGGGCAGATTTACGTGACCGAGGTCACATCTGACGTACAGTGACGCTCCCTGACCAAAAGACTAACGCTGTGACCACCCGGTACTACACACATTCATGGTGGTGAACTCTCTCACTGGTGTGTCCTTGTACAACAGTGGGATGATTGTCCTTCAAGGATTTCTTTCTGGAAACTCCGTCCTAGAGGTCCTAAGTGTGTTTGGTTAGTTATATCCGAATAACCCTAAAAAAAAAGGTGGTTTCTACATCGTCTTATGTAAAATATAAATATTTCTGTAAAGTACACAAACAAAAAAAAAAAAAAAATAACATATACAAAAATAACTTCTTTCATTTTTTATTTTTTTATATATATGTCACGGAACGCTTTCATAAGCCTCTTCACAAAAAAATACAGTTTTATATCTTTATGTTTGAAGCCTGAAATGTGGCAAAAGGTCGCAAAGTTCAAAGGGGGCCGAATACTTTCGCAAGGCACTGTATATATATTTTTTTATTTTTTACTTTCTTCAATAAAAACATATACAATAAAAAAAAAAAAAAAACAAACACATGAAATGTCTTTATAAATATAAAATGTATTCTGCTACATCTTTGGTGGAAAAAAAAATCCCAATAAGCCTATATTGATTGGTTTGTGTGAATCCTGGAGATCCTGCCTCAAAGGTCTTTCTTTAGGAACTTCCTGTTAGTAGGGTGACAACATGTTCCTGTGTGGTCACTCTCTCAAGTGGTGGTACTTACACACATCATGGCCCACCAGTGTCGCAATCAGAAAACCAGTCCCTCGCAGTGACATGCAGTCTACACTGGAGCCAGTGCATTTAGACGGGAAGTGGCTGAAAGAGGCCAGAGGAGATCAGCCACACTGACGTGTAAAGAGGAATGAAAAAAAAAATTGCCTAAAACAGAAATTTTATTTCTAAAAAAAGGAAGCCGTTTTATGATGCAATGAGCTTTAAGCAAACTAAATGTCACTGAGCTAGGGTGTACAGGCACTTTCCATTCCGTAAAGTATGGCTTTATTTAAAGCGAACCTTCACCCTAAATTAACTTTATTTTGCTCTGCCTCCTTTCCCCTCCTGCATCTTATTTGGATTTTTTTTTTTTTTAAATGAATGGATTTTTTTTGTGGCCCCACTGGTAGCCGATACCTGTGCATGCAATCTTTGGGTATTGTTTTTTTTGTTTTGTAACTCTTTTATTTAAAATTTCCTCTGCTTCCAGCCCTAGTTGCAGAGGCAATGTACGTCATATCTTGCCTCCCATTAACTCCTGGGATATCAGTGTTATCAATCCCAGGAGTCAACAGGCATCCTCCACTTCTGGCATTGCGTGATTTCAAAACCCTTCCCTTCCTTCCGGGTTGTGTTAATTGACAGAGGTTGCCATCACAACAGGGTGGGACGTTCTGCCGACGCCACCATTGCTACGGCAATCTGCAATCAACAGTGTCCTGACCACGCAGGCGTGAGATCAGGAGGTGCATGCTGGGTAGCCAGATGAACCAAATCCTAGAAAAAAAAAGTACAAGCAGGATGCCCACAGTAGCAATGGCCGCTGTCTGCATACCTGGGACACTGAGTAAATAAGATTTATAGGCCACATCAATGATTTATATGGATAACCGTATCCACTTTCAACTTTCGTACTAGCAAAGAAAATCATGAGGGTGTTTTTTAAAAAAAATATTGACAAGACTGGAACTCTGCTTTAGCCTAGGTTCACATTGATGCAATTTGGCTTGCGATTTAACATGTCAAAATGCATGCCAAATCGGCGGCAATGGCACCATCCGAATTGGTGCGACGGCGCATTTGTGGCGCCGCACATATTCCCAAAAGCTCTGCACTACTTTTGGTGACTTCAGGGTGAGATTTGTATAGACATCTGTGCAGAAACCCACACATATGTATCTGAACAGTTGGACTGACATTCGGGTATGAACTCGTACAATTTCAATCCCGCTGTAAGTGTGAACCTAGGCTTGAAGTGTTACTAAACCCAGGACCCTGCAGTCGCAATATCTGCTCTCCCACAGTACACAGAACATGGAAATTTAAATATTTTAGTAACTATAAACTGCTAAATACTTTTCTCATCAGCAGTATATAGCAGTCTTGTGACTTCTATCAGTGTCTGGTTAAAGCTTGTAGGAGGAGTTTTCATACTGCACTGAGCTGGCCTATTAGGATGCAGGGCCCCTGACCCTCTGTCTGGACAGTGCTGATTGTCCCTGTGCTGATCACATGCACTCTCCCAGGAAAAAAAAATCTCTCGCAATACACACCAAACTGAGCATGTGCAGACTGACTCCAGTAACTCTGTCTTATCTAGACATGTTTTGGGGACAACGGAAGGAGGAGGATTTGTGCATACAGGATCAAAATGCCTTTTTGCACAATGCAGAGGATTAACCCCTTCCACAGTGAGTATAACAAGTATGCTTTACTGCATATACAGATGGATTTTGTGGTTGTGGTTTTAGTAACACTTTAAACCCCCGATGCGCAGATTCTGCACGTCTGCCGCAAAGCTTTGGGTCCCGGCAAAACCCTGGATCACATCTGCACATGCGCAGCATTCCCATACATGAGTAAAGAAAGGCTATGCTGTAGAAGTTCCAAACCGGCTTGTTTTTTTTCTGCACATGAAAAACGCTGTGTGCGCGCAGATGGGCTAAAGGGCGCTGCCAGGACCCGAAGGCCGGCCGCAGCCCTTCAGCAAATCTGCACCCGTGCAGAGATCATGAAAATGGCAGCACAGGAGGAGGGTGGAGCCGAAGGAAAGGGGACTGAATGGTGCGATTTCAGATGCAATTTGCGTCGTACAGAATTGCATGACAATGGAAATCACTGATTTCAATGGTGCCTGTTCACATCAATGCAAAGCAGCTGCAATGCAACTTTAGGGAAGGTACCTGTGCTACTGTGTTTCCCCAAAAATAAGACCTACCCCGATTTTCGGGAAGGACCGCAATATAAGCCCTACCCCGAAAATAAGCCCTAGCATAAAAGTAAGAGAATTCAGGCAAGTCACGGAAGCGCAGAGCAACGCTATAAGAAGGTATTTGACTTGATTATATTACAGAAGCACACACCTTTTACATTATATACTACTGTAATAGGAGAGGAGTCTCGTATTTTACAACCGCTTTTACGATTATTCACACTGGGGATTCCAGACAGGCAGGAGAGAAGACAGCACATTAAATGGCAAGCCCTACCCCAAAAATAAGCCCTATTGTATTTTTGGCTGCCAAAATTAATATAAGACCAGGGCTTATTTTCGAGGAAACCTAGTACTTTGGCTCCATAGACTTCAATGGAAACGCATCAAAATCACATTTGCACAATTTTGTTATGTGTTTTTAATTCAATCCCAGTGCATTTTTACCCCCAACTATTCTGCTCCTACTCCTGCAGAAATTGTTGCACTACCTAATCCCATTTTAAATTAAATGAAGGGCCGGTTCACACTGCTGCGATGCGGGAACCCTGTGAATCCAGTGCAGGTTCCTGCATCGCATGTCTCCCGATGGCAGTTGACACTGCCCTATATGAACTGCGGGGAGTGTCAATACAAAGCTAATGACACCCCCAAATCAGTTCACATATCGCAGTGCGAACTGAAAATTTGCATATTTAGGTATCGGATTGCGTGGTGTGAACACCCATACGATCCGAATCTGCTGCTGCAGAAAAAAGGGGTCCTCTGCGAGTTTGTTCCGAATGCGATGCAATTTCAGCCATACTATCTGTATGGCTGTGATCGCATAGAGATCGCATGCGATTCACACTGCAGTGGGGTGCAAATCACATCCGATCTGGTAGCACGCAGCAGTGTGAACCGGCCAGAAATCAGAGCTGCACACCAGTGCGAACCAAGCATAAAGAGTGCAAGGAGAAAAGCAGCAAGTGGAGAATGCAGTAACACATCGCAAACAGCCAGAAGTCATCAAACCTATGCCCAAGTGAAAGCTAAAATGCTCCGTCTTAGCATGTGGACTGGGGTCCATTTTGCCAGGAGATGAGGGGGCCCTTTTTAGGTGCATTGCACGGTTTATTGAGAGCACGTTGTGCTGCTCTGTAAAGCTATCAGACGTGCTGCAGAAAAACGTAGCATGTCTGCATTTTCCTACATGTCAAAAGACCACCAACCTTGCGGTGACTGGCGTCGATCGGGTGCAGAAAAATGCCAGTCGCTGCACAATTATTACAGGTTTTTCTATAGTGCTGACAGTTTACACAGTGCCTTACATATTATACATTCATGTCAGTCCCCAGCCTCAAGGAGCTTACAATCTAAGGTCACCATCACACATTCATACACATCAATTTAGACAGGAGCCAACTAACCTACCTGCATGTCTTTGGAGCGTAGGAGGAAACCGGAGTACCCGGAGGAAACCCACACAAGCAAAGGGACAACATGCAAACTCCAGGCAGGTAGTGTCATGGTTGGGAATTTACTTTCATATAAAGTGTACATAGGCTCTTTCTGCACATTTTACATGTTCCTTGCTAGCTGCTAAGGACAAGCTGCTCCAGGCAATGTGTGAATGAACAAAAATTGCATTGTGAATAATAGCCAGAAACTCCCAGAAGCAACATTTTTGTCATCCTCTGGCGGTTTTCCTGCCATGTTCCTGAATCAGGTCAGCACAGTTGCTAAGTGGTTAGCGCTTCTGTCTAGCAGCACTAGGGTTGTTGGTTCAAATCCAAACCATGGTACTACCTGCCTGGAGCTTGCATGTCCTCCCTGTGCCTGCGTGGGGTTCCTCCCACACTCCAAAGACACGTCGGTAGGTTAATTGGCTCCTATCTAAATTGGCCCTAGTATATGTGTATGTATGAATGTGAATTTGGGACCTTAGATTGTAAGCTCCTTGAGGGCAGGGACTGATGCGAACGTACAATATACACTAGATTATTAAAAGTATTGTGACGTCTGCCTTTACACACCCATTCATTTTAATGGCATTCCAGTCTTAGTCTGTAGGATTCAATATTGAGTTGGCCCAACCATTGCAACTATAACAGCTTTAACTCTTCTGGGAAGGCTGTCCACAAGGTTTAGGAGTGTCTATGGGAATGTTTGACCATTCTTCCACAAGCTCATTTGTGAGGTCAGGCACTGATGTAGGACGAGAAGGCCTGGCTCTCAGTCTCCACTCTAATTAATCCCAAAGGTGTTCTATCAGGTTGAGGTCAGGACTCTGTGCAGGCCAGTCAAGTTCCTCCACCCCAAACTCACTCATCCATGTCTTTATGGACCTTGCTTTGTGCAGTGGTGCGCAGTCATGTTGGAACAGGAAGGGGCCATCCCCAAACTCTTCCCACAAAGTAGGGAGAATTAAATTGTCCAAAATGTCTTGGTATGCTGACGCCTTAAAGAGGAAGCAAACCCTAATGGTTTTACTTCCTCTTTGTTCCTCCTTATTACCCTGCAATATAATAACATAATAGGCTAGTATACATCGCATACTAGCCTATTATGCTAGTCGGCACATGCAAGCTGTCTGTATATCTACTAAACCATGCAGATTTGGGAGATATGCAGGGCACCTACAGGTAAGCCTTATTATAGGCTTACCTGTAGGTTAAAGTGGTTGTTATGAGTTGACAACCACTTTAAGGGCCAGTTCACAACACATGCAGTCCACTGTGTTTTTTTCTGCATCAAAAATGCATGGAAAGTAGGTTATATGGTTTCCAATGGCATAGTACACACCAGTGTGGTCAGTTCCAGAAAGAAAAAGTAGAACATGATGCATTTTCTCTGCATTAGACTGTACTGCAACGCAGTAAAACGCATCAAAAACGCACTGGACCCTAGTATAGTGAAAAAAAAAGCACCTGGAAATGCATCAAAAATGCACTGAACGCATCAAAAACACACATGCAGAAACATATCTGTAACAGATCTGGAGTTCGTTTTTTTTATGGTGTGAACCAGCCCTACGAGTTCTCTTCACTGGAACTAAGGGGTCAAGCCCAATCCCTGAAAAACAACCCCACACCATAACCCCACCTCCACCAAATGATTCGGACCATTGCACAAAGCAAGGTCCATAAAAGACATGGATGAGCGAGTTTGGGGTGGAGGAACGTGACTGGCCTGCACAGAGTCCTGACCTCAACCAGATAGAACACCTTCAGGATGAATTAGAACAAAGACTCTGAGCAAGGCCTTTTCGTCCAACATCAGTGCCTGACCTCACAAATGTGCTTCTGGAAGAATGGTCAAACATTCCCATAGACACTCCTAAACCTTGTGTACAGCCTTCCCAGAAGAGTTGATGCATGCGCAGTCTCTCTTTTCTGATTTTTCTTGTACGAAAACGGTACACAGGAACCACTTCACCCCTGGAAGGAATTCCACCTGTAGGACCAGAGCACTTTTTGCGATTCAGCACTGTGTCACTGACAATTGCGCGGTCGTGCGACGTTGTACCCAAACAAAATTTGCGTCCTTTTTTTTCCCCACAAATAGAGCTTTCTTTTGGTGGTATTTGATCACCTCTGCGTCATTTCGGATCACCACTATAAACAAAAAAAGAGTGACAATTTTGCAAAAAAAAAAAAAAAAATTCTTCATCGGTTTTGGCCAATTTATATTCCTCCTCCTATTTTTGTTAAAAAAAAATAAAATTAAAAAAATATTTGCGTTTATTGATTGGTTTGCGCAAAAGTTGCCGCGTTTACAAACCATGAGTATTCATTTCTGGCATTTTAACAATTTTTTTTTTTTTTAGTAATGGCAGTGATCTGCAATTTTTATCGGGACAGACATGTCGGACATTTTTTACACTTTTTTGGGACCAATGACATTTATACAGCGATCAGAAATTTAAATATCCACCGATCATAGGATAAATGTCATTGGCAGTGAAGGGGTTAACCTGCATAGGGAGATTTAGGGGTTAACTGTGTTCCCTAGGCGTGTTCTAACTGTGAGGGGGCTGGGCTGCCAGGGGCATAAGAGGTCTAACTGATCCCAGTGACAGGAATCAGTAGATCTCTTATGTCCCCACTGACAGAACGGGAACCGACGTGTTTACATCGTCCATGTCACTGGCGGACATCGGGTCCGCCCGAGCCGCGGGCACACTCCTCCAGAGTACGGCAGGCACGAGCGCGCACCGCCAGCGCCCTCTAGCTGCCAGTCTGTAAATCGCCACCTATTTACGGCGATTCGCAGAATAGAGCTGCGATGTCGCCGTAAATAAGCAGCGCGCAGTCAGCAAGTGGTTAAACGAAAACCGCTCGTTCTCTTCCCATCAGAGAAAAATTTTGGAGTTTGTCCCTGCGAGAATTTTTGTACGAAAATTCAGAATCGGCTATCGAAAGTAGTGTACACACTATACGAATACTGGCCAAAATTCTTTGGAGGAAAATGTTCGCCCGCTTTTCTTAGTGTGTACGAGCCTTTACAGCGCAAGCCCTGGTTCACATTGTTGCCTTCTTTTGACATGTCAAATCGCATGCCAAATCAGCGTCAACGGCCGGCAATGGCACCATCCTAATCGGTGTGACGCTGCATTTGCGGTGTCGCACAGATTTCCAAAAGTGGTTTCTGTACTACTTTTGGCGATTTCAGGTGCGATTTCCTTTGACATTTGTGCAGCAACCCACACAGATATCTCTGAAATTGCACCTGAAGTCGGGACTGACATGCGGGAATGAAATGGTGCGATTTCAGCTTTCCTTCCCTGTGAACATAGGCTAAGAATGGGATGCCATTAACCAGTTCAGATCCGCGCTATAGCCGAAAAATGGCTACAGCACGGATCTGAATTGCTCGGCAAACGTCCATGGACGCCCGCCCTTGCGCACGCTCCCTGTGCGCACTCACAGGCTCACGGCCGCCACACTCGATGTCCGCTCGTGACCCGTGATCACCTGTCAGAGCGGCAGAACGGGGAACCGCCGATTTAAACACGGCAGTTCTCCGTTCTTTGAAGGGGGGCTTGACAGATCTACTGTTCCCTGTCACTGGGATCAGTGAGATCTGTTATGTCCCTGCCAGCCCCACCCCCCCACAGTTAGAACAAAGCCAGGGAACACATTTAACCCCTTCACTGCCCCCTCCAGGTTAACCCCTTCCCTGCCAATGACATTTATACAGTAATCAGTGGACATTTAAATTTCTGATCGCTGTATAAATGTCATTGGTCCCAAAAAAGTGTCAAAAATGTCCGACGTGTCCGCCCCAATATCAAAGTCCCGATAAAAATCGCAGATCGCCGCCATTACTAGTAAAACAGTGGTTCTCAACTCCTGTCCTCGGGACCCACCACCAGGCCAGGTTTGCAGGATAACTGAAATACATCAAAGGGGATATAATTTGCTGCGCAGTGATTGCAGTATTCTAGTCTGCATCTCCCCAAGGTAATACTTAAAATCTGGCCTGTTGGTGGGTCCCGAGGACTGGAGTTGAGAACCACTGTAGTAAAAAAAAAAAAATAATAATAATAAAAACGCCATAAATAAATTCCCATAGTTTGTAGATGCGATAACTTTTGTGCAAACCAATCAATATTACGCCGATTGCGATTTTTTTTTTACCATAAATATGAAGAATATATATCGGCCAAACCCAAATGAAAAATTTTTGTTATTATATATATTTTTTTGGATTTGTATTATAGTAAAAAATATTGTTCTTTTTTCAAAACCGTCGCTCTTTGTTTATAGCACAAAAAATAAAAACCGCAGAGGTGATCAACTACCACCAAAAGAAAGCTCTTATTTGTGGGGAAAAAAATGACAAAAATTTTGTTTGGGTACAACATCACACAACCGCGCAATTCTCATTCAAAATGCGACAGTGCTGAAAGCCTAAAATTGGTCTGGGCAGGAGGGGGGGGGGGGGTTTAAGTGCCCAGTAAGGAAGTGGTTAACCACCTCGCACCACCGCCATAGCCGAATGACGGCTAAAGAGCGGCGCTAAAACGCTGGGAGGACATCTATAGACGTCCTCCCATTTGGCTCGTGCTGGGCGCGCTCCCGCTGCGGGAGCGTGCCCGTGGGTCGGGCGGACCCGATGTCCGCCGGAGACCCGTGATCTCCTTCCAGAGAGCCGGAATGAGGAACCGCCGATGTAAACACGGCTGTTCCCCGTTTTGTGAGGGGGGGCATGACAGATCTACTGATCCCCGTCACTGGGATCAGTTAGATCTGTCATGCCCCTGCCAACCCCGCCCCCCCCACAGTTAGAACACAGCCAGGGAACACATTTAACCCCTTCACTGCCCCCCTGCAGGTTAACCCCTTCACTGCCAATGACATTTAAACAGTAATCAGTGGATATTTGCATTTCTGATCGCTGTACAAATGTCATTGGTCCCAAAAAAGTGTCAAAAACGTCCGACATGTCCACCGCAATATCGCAGTCCCGAAAAAAAAAAAATAAATAAATAAATAAATAAATCGCAGATCGCCGCCATTACTAGTAAAAAAATAATAAATAAAAACGCCATAAACCAATGTCTATAATTTGTAAACGCTATAACTTTTGCGCAACCCAATCAATATACGCCGATTTTGATTTTTTTTTTACCAAAAATATGTAGAAGAATATATATCAGTCTAAACTGATGAATACATTTGTTTTTTTATTTTTGGATATTTATTATAGCAAAAAGTAAAAAATATTGTTCTTTTTTCAAAATTGTCGCTTCTTTTTTGTTTATAGCGCAAAAAATAAAAAAAACGCAGAGGCGATCAAATACCACCAAAAGAAACCTCTATTTGTGGGAAAAAAAGGACGCCAAGTTTGTTTGGGTACAATGTCGCATGACCGCGCAATTGTCATTCAAAGAGTGACAGCGTTGAAAACTGAAAATTGGTCCGGGCAGGAGGGGGGGTTTAAGTGCCCAGTAAGGAAGTGGTTAAAGTTCATGTGTCCCAATACTTTTGACAGCATAGTGTATATGTAAAGCGATGCGCATATTGTCGGCGCTATATAAATACCAGAAATAAATAAATGAATTGTTGCTTCTGCTTCATAAAAACTAAAAAGCATTAGGTTTTTCTTTCCCCTCGTGTCCCTTAGCAGATTTTGTGCTTTGCATATGAATTTCCTCAACACCTGGTGTTTTTCATTAGAAAATTTCGGTGCATTTAAAATACGAAAAAAAAAAAAAAAAGAAGAAGTCGCAGCTCTCGTTTCATTCTTATTTCAAGCATCCGGGAGGACGACACAACTGTTCCACTTACACATTCTGGGAGTGAAAAGAAGACCGCCTAGCAACACTACCAACTTTTTTTTGGTGTTTCGTGAAATAAGGCTTTTTTTTGTGCACCCTTCTTCCTTCCCCTTCCTCTCCTCTGCAATGTGAAAACGTGGCACTCAGCAGCCAGGAGTGAAAAAAAAATACAAAAATAAAGAGCAGGGAGATGAGAAAAATGAAAGCCATTTATTGCAAGGTCTGGTCAGAGAGTGGCAGGTTTTCCCAGGTGTACAAGGCCGAGGTTGTCTGAAACACTGCGCTCACTCAAAGCCTCAGCCTCTGAACTGCGGGCGGAGGGAAAGGAAGAAAAAAAAAAAAAAGATTCTCTGAGGAACGGATTCCTCGCATACCTTGGCTCAGCGCTGGAGATCCTGCAAACTCGCCTGCAACTTCCTGCAGAGAATGAAAGAAGCCACATTCACAGCTCTCTTCCTTCTGTCAGGCTTTGGGCCTAGTCTGCGTCTGTGAGGAGCCCCAGGAGGTACCTCACAAACTGCGGCATCAAAAAGGGGGAAAAAAAGACAATTCTTTACATTTCAGCTGGTCCACAGCAGTTTTGGTTTAAAATGGTTTTCCAGCAGAAGTCAATGTTTTCACTCCCTCAATACGGGTAGAAGAATGCAAAAAACATATTCAAAAGAGAACAAATGTAAAAGGAACACAAACATATAAAAATGGGTGTTCAATGGACATTAAAAAAATGATATATACAGTTGTGCTGATAAGTTTACATACCCTGGCAGAATTTATGATTTATTGGCCATTTTTCAGAGAATATGAATGATAACACAAAACATTTCTTTCACTCATGGTTAGTGCTTGGCTGCCATTTATTATCAATCAACTGTGTTTACTCTTTTTAAATCATAATGACAACAGAAACAAACCAAATGACCCCGATCAAAAGTTTACATACCCTGGTGATTTTGGCCTGATAACATTCACACAAGTTGACACAAAAGGGTTTGAATGGTTGTTAAAGGTAACCATCCTCACCTGTGATCTGTTTGCCTGTAATTAGTGTGTGTGTATAAAAGATCAATGAGTTTCTGGGCTCCTGACAGACCCTTGCGTCTTTCATCCAGTGCTGCACTGACGTTTCTGGATTCTGAGTCATGGGGAAAGCAAAAGAATTGTCAAAGGATCTGCGGGAAAAGGTTGTTGAACTGTATAAAAGGGAAAGGGATATAAAAAGATATCCAAGGAATTGAGAATGCCAATCAGCAGTGTTCAAACTCTAATCAAGAAGTGGAAAGTAAGGGGTTCTGTTGAAACCAAACCACGGTCAGGTAGACCAACTAGCATTTCAGTCACAACTGCCTGGAGAATTGTTCGGGATGCAAAGAAAAACCCACAAATAACTTCAGGACTCTCTGAAAACATGTGGTGTGGCTGTTTCAAGATGCACAATAAGGTGGCACTTGAAGAAAGATGGGCTACGTGGTAGAGGCGTCAGAAGAGAGCCATTACTATGCAAATGCCACAAAGTATTCCGCTTACAATACGCCGAACAGCACAGAGACAAGCCTCAAACCTTCTGGCACAAAGTCATTTGGAGTGATGAGACCAAAATTGAGCTTTTTGGCCACAAACATAAACCGTACATTTGGAGTGGAGTCAACAAGACATGTGAAACACGGAGGTGGATCACTGTATGTTTTGGGGATGTGTGAGCTACAAAGGCACAGGAAATGTGGGCAGCATTGATGGCAAGATGCAGTATTAAAAAATACTGGAGGAACATTTGCATTCATCAGCCAGGAAGCTGTGCATGGGACGTACTTGGACATTCCAACATGACAAAGGTCGAAAACACAAGGCCAAGTTGACCTGTCATTGGCTACAGCAGAATAGAAGGTGAAGGTTCTGGAGTGGCCATCTCAGTCTCCTGACCTCAATATCATTGAGCCACTCTATGGAGATCTCAAATGTGCAGTTCATGCAAGACCGTCCAAGAATTTCCAGGAACTGGAGGCTTTTTGCCAAGAGGAATGGGCAGCTTTACCATCTGAGAAGATAAAGAGCCTCATCCATAAATACCACAAAATACTTCAAGCTGTCATTGATGTTAAAGGGGGCAATACACAAACGTTTGATCAGGGTCATTTGGGTAGTTTCTGCTGTCATTATGATTAAAAAAGAGTAAACACAGTTAATAATAAATGGCTTCAGCCAAACACTAAACCATGAGTGAAAGAAATGTTTTTGTGCCATCATTCATATTCTCTGAAAAATGGCCAAGAAATCATAAATTCTGCCAGCGTATGAAAACTTATGAGCACAACTGTATATATATATTTTTTTTTTTTCCCCATTACACAGATACACACAGTTCACTTTATTCGGTACACCTGTTTAAATGCATAACACAAAATGTTAATCAGCCAATCACATGGCAGCAACTCAATGCATTTAGGTATATAGCCGGCTTGCTGAAGTATAAACTGTGCATCAGAATGGGGAAGAAATAGGATTTAAGTGGCATGGTTGTTGGTGCCAGACGAGGTGGTCTGATTATTTAAAAAACTGCTGAACTACTGGGATTTTTACGCACAACCATTCCTAGGGTTTACAGAGAATAGTCCAAAAAAACAGAAAATATCCAGTGAGCGGCATCTGAATGGAGGAAAATGCCATGTTGATGTCAGAGGAGAATGGGCAGACGGGTTTGAGATGATAGAAAGGCAACAGTAACTCAAATAATCACTCATTACACCCAAGGTATGCAGAATACCATCCTTGAATGCACAACACATCGAACCTTGAAGCAGATGGGATAAAGCAGCAGAAGACCACACCGGGCGCTACTCCTGTCAACTAAGAACAGGAAACTGAGACTACAGTTCGCACAGGCTTACCCAAATTGGAATCAGAAGATTGGAAAAAAACATTGCCTGGTCTGAGGAGTCTCAATTTCATCTGCAATATTCAGATGCTAGGGTCAGAATTTGGCATAAACTTGAAAGCATGGATCCATCCTGCCTTGTATCAACGGTTCAGGCTGGTCGTGGTGGTGTAATGGTGTGGGGGATATTTTCTTGGCACGCATTGGGCCCCTTAGTACCAACTGAGTATCATTTAAAGGCCACGGCCTACCTGAGTATTGTTGCTGACCATGTCCATCCCTTTATGACTACAATGTACCCATCTTCTAATGGCTCCTTCCAGCAGCATAATGCACCATGTCACAAAGCTCAAATCATCACCACTGGACAATGAGGTCACTGTACTCCATTGGTCTCCACAGTCACCACATCTCATCCAATAGAGCGCCTTAGGGATGTGGTGGAACTCACCCTGGGATTCGTGTCATGGATGTGCAGCCAACAAATCTGCAGCAACTGCGTGATGCCATCATGTCACTATGGACCAAAATCTCAGAGGAAGGTTTCCAACACCTTGTTAAATTTACAGCAAGAAGAATGAAGGCAGTTCACATACATACATACATACATACATACATACACACACACACACACACACACACACACACTCACGAAAGTGAGTGCACCCCTCACAATTTTGTAAATATTTTATGATATCTTTTCATGTAACAACACTGGAGAAATTACACTTTGCTACAATGTAAAGTAGTGAGTGTACAGCTTGTATAACAGTGTAAATTTGCTGTCCCCTCAAAATAACTCAACACACAGCCATTAATGTCTAAACCACTGATGACAAAAGTGAGTACACCTCTAAGTTAAAATGTCCAAATTGGGCCCAATGATTATGAATGGGGAGCAGGTGTGTTAAATTTGGTGTTATAGCCCTCACTCTCTCATACTGGTCACTGGAAGTTCAACATGGCACCTCATGGCAAAGAACTCTGAGGATCTGAAAAAAAAAAAATTGTTGCTCTACATAAAGAAGGCCTAGGCTATGAGAATATTGCCAAGTCCCTAAAAATGTGCTGCAGCACGGGGGCCAAGACCATACAGTGGTTTAACAGGACAGGTTCCACTTAGAACACTGCATTTCTAAAGACGATGCACAAGAAAGCATACAAACAGTTTGCTGAAGATAAACAGACTAAGGACATGGATTACTGGAACCATGTCCTGTGGTCTGATGAGACCAAGATAAACTTATTTGGTTCAGATGGTGTAAAGCATGTTGGTGGAGGCAACCAGGTGAGGAGTACAAAGACAAGCATGTCTTGCCTACAGTCAAGCATGGTGGTGAGAGTGTCATGGTTTGGGGCTGCATGAGTGCTGCCAACACTGGGGAGCTACAGTTTATTGAGGGAACCATGAATGCCAACATGTACTGTGACATACTGAAGCAAAGCATGAGCTCCTCCCTTCGGAGACTGGGACGCAGGGCAATATTCCAACATAACAACCCCAAACACGCCTCCAATACGACCACTGCCTTGCTTACTAAGCTGAGGGTAAAGGTGCTGTCCTGGCCAAGCATGTCTCCAGACCTAAACCCTATTGAGCATCTGTGGGGCATCCTCAAACAGAAGGTGTGAAGCTCTGGTGAACTCCATGCCCAAGAGGGTTAAAGGCAGTGCCAGAAAATAATGGTGGCCACACAAAATATTGACACTTTGGGCCCAGTTTGGACATTTTCACTTAGAGGTGTACTCACTTTTGTGGTCAGTGGTTTAGAAATTAATGGTTGTGTGTTGAGTTTTTTTTGTTGAGTTATTTTGAGGGGACAGCAAATTTACACTGCAATACAAGCTGTACACTCACTACTTATATAATATTATATATATATATATATATATATATATATATATATATATACACACACACACACACACACACACACACACACACACACACATATATATATGTATATATACACACACTGTAGTCCAGTGGTATCTGCACTCACTGTCAATCAGAAGGTCCCAGGTGCACATACAGATCAATACATGGCTTTGAATGTTCTACACCAGCGGTGTCCAAACTTTTTTCAAAGAGGGCCAGATTTGATGAAGTGAACATGCGCGAGGGCCGACAATTTTGTCTGGTCTGAAGTCCGGGTGATGCGCGGTGTGGAACGCAGTGCTAACACGTGGATGTCGGGTTGACGTAGAGAGGCTCCCAAGATGCGACGCATTTACGAGTATATGCGGTGGTGGGGCATATGCACTACTCCTTTCTCAAGCAGGAAAAAAGTAAAAATGGAAGACAAGACACGCGCCATAAAATGCAGTCATGATTAGGCAAAATGTATTCATAAAAAGGGGTACTCACAGGATGTCAAATATAGGCAGACTCATGGGATGGGGAGAACAAGAGCAAGGCGCTGGGTTAAACATCCACAGTCCAACAGGGGAGTAAGCTAGAGAGGTGGTAAATGCACTGAGGGGGAAATCCGCTGTAAGAGGCTGGGATCTCTGGCAGGTGGAAGTTGTAATCCACGATGTTCCAGGACCGTGCTTTGGTACCTGGACACAGTGCAGCCAGGGAGATCAGCCCCCGGAGCGCTAGAAGCTAGTGGAAAGCAGCGTAAGGTGCGATGTTGCTGGATGCTAAAGGAGATCCGCCCCTGTAGCCACAGAGCCCAGTGGAACGCAGCGCTACTCTGAGGATGCAACCGCTCCCAGAATGCTGTGCGCTGAGTTTCACGGTGTTCACAATGTGATGGTCAGGCACGTGTACTGCTCTCAAGCAGCAAAGATGAATTGCCTGCCCTTGTGGTGTGGTGAAGACACAGAGCAGGGAGGGCCGTATTAAACCGGACCCCGGGCCGGACTTTGGACATGCCTGTTCTACACCAATCTGCCATAACATTATGACATTTTATGTCTGAAAGCTACATACAGTTCAGATAGGATGAGTTCTGGCTACTAGGCAAGATGTGGACCTAGAAATTGAGGTTCCACCCATCCAAAGCTCTACGAAAGCCTCCGGGGTCCAGGACCCTGGCACAGACCTTACCAAGATTCTGAAAAACTAAAAAGTTTGTTCTTTCTCATCAGTCACAAATCCTGGAGCACCTCACCATGTGTAGGTGAAAAAACACATACACATACTGTATATAGCAGGACATATAAATTGATATACACACATAATATATATTTATCATACACAAGCAATTTTGTCATTAATATCTAACGTTTGTAACCTGTAGCTGCAGGAATTTTCTAAAACGGACAAAAATTTTTCACAATTCACTATGACTGGCTCATGGCATGACCCCCCCAACCACCTCCCCACCCCAGAAGTCTGATCAGAACTCAAAATAAAATTGCAGGCATCTCTTGTATTATTTTCTTGGCCTACTGCTGTAAGCCTATGAAACAATATCCAATTCTTCACCGAAGTGGGTGCCTTTACACAGCAGGATATTGTTTTACTTCCTTCTTTGCAGCTATTTTCCTGAGGTATATATTTAATGAAGGCTGAACTCGAGGCAGATATTAAAGAAATAAATGAATGAAGCTCTGTGTTTTTTTTTGGAGGCAGTGAAAGGGTTGAATGCATGCCGTGTATTTAATTCGGACTTAGTGTTAGTCGCAATCTCCAGTAAAGCAGAGCTTAAACTAGGACTATAGACGTATAGGATTTTGTTTGCAAATTTTTGTTTTAAGAACATTTGTTTTCCTAATCATTAATGGGGTCAAATCAACATTAGTTTCTTTTAACACAGTAAGAAGAACATTTACATTCATTTTAAAAACAAAGGTTAAAAACCAGTGAACTTTTTGAACGACATTCGTCCATTCATCAAATATACAGAGTTTTGGTACAAATGAGAAGTGGGTATAATAAGTACCCACAACATGGGATTGTGGCTGCCATTATTGTCAGTTTTTAAAAAAAAATAACAATTTTGAAGTCGTGTCTCCTTCAACCACTTACCAACCGGAAGGTTTTCCAGCTTTAGGACTAGAGCACTTTTTGCGATTTGGCACTGCGTCGCTTTGACAATTGCGCGGTCGTGCGACGTTGCACCCAAATAAAATTTGCATCCTTTTTTTCCCACAAATAGAGCTTTCTTTTGGTGGTATTTGATCACCTGTGTGTCATTTCTGATTGCCGCTATAAACAAAAGAAGAGCGACCATTTTGCAAAAAAACCCCAAATTTCTTACTTTTTGCTACAATTCAAATCCAAAAAAAATATATAAAAACATTTTTTTTCACTGGTTTTGGCCGATTTATATTCTTCCTCATATTTGTAGGGTTTTTATTTTTTACTAGTAATGGCGGCGATCAGCGATTTTTAGCGGTACTGCGATATTGCAGCGGACATGTCGGACATTTTTGACACTTTTTTGGGACCAATGACATTTATTCAGCGATCAGAAGTTTAAATGTCCACTGATTACTGTATAAATGTCATTGGCAGTGAAGCGGTTAACCTGGGGGGGGAGAGCTAGGGGTTAACGGTGTTCCCTGGGTGTGTTCTTACTGTGGGGGGGTTGGGCTACCATGGGCATGAGAGATCTAACTGATCCCAGTGACAGGGATCAGTAGATCTCCCATGCCTGCACTGTCAGAATGGGGAACCACCGTGTTTACATCGGCGGTTCCCCGTTCTTTCCCTGTGGCCGCTCATCGCAGCTTGCCGGCGGACATCGGGTCCGCCCGAGCCGCGGGCACACTCCTCAGGAGTGCAGCGGCGCGTGCCCCCTAGCGGCTGTTCGCAGATCGCCGTCTTTTTACGGCGATTCGCGCTCAGCATCCCGACTGCCGCCGTGAAAACACGGCACGCGGTCGGGAACTAGTTAAATAGGGCCGTCACGGGTTCCTTAGGCGGGAAACACGGGCATTTAGGCGGGTTTTTCCACGGGTTTAGCGGGCGGGAAACACGTGAGTGGGGTCTATATATAGTTCCCCCCACTCATATTCCTGTCACAGAGCATTTGGCTAGCGTGGCGAGCTCCCCATCCTTCCCTCCCTGTCGCAGCACCTGTTATGTGGTTTGTCACCGTGTATACATGGGGGACTTTTGTTGGAGTAGATTGTTATGATATGCGCTCGAGTTCTATGACTGAGCGGTTATTTTATAGATTTATTTATATATATATGTGTTTTCATGATTTATATTTTAAAACCATCTAAATTATTTAATAAATTAAGGAGTTGAATATTTGTTTTAAAATCAATAAAGGTGCCGCGGCCATTATTTATACCATATTAAAGTGTGGTGTCTTATTTATAATTGAAATGTTTAACTGTGCAGCCTACATTCCCATGTTCATACGCAGATTCTCGTCTAAAAATCTCATACTGTATGGCCAGCATATGTAGTCCATGGAGTTTGCAAATTTTAGTTTTTTTAAGTTGTGCTTTAATGAGTGCTTAAGGCTGGGTTCACACTGGTACGACAAACGCTCCGACAATGGGAGCACGTCTTAACTGGTCCAACACAAGTTGGTCTGGTCAGACTTTGAAAAAGGTTCTTGCACTACTTTGGTCCAACTTTGATCCTACCTCAGCCCATTGAATATCATTGAAGTCGGATCAAAGTCTTAACTGATCCAGCTTTGGCACGCGACTCGTGTATGAAGGGTCTTGGAAAAAAAAAAAAAAAAACGGCATGGGGCCCCCCTCAAAGACCATACCAGGCCCTTAAACGTGCACCCAGCCCGACAGGTCAGGAAAGGGGGGTGGGGACTAGCAAGCACCCCCCCTTCTGAACCATACCAGGCCACATGACCTCAATATGGGGGTGTGGGTGCTTTGGGGCAGGGAGGGCCCAAAGAACCTTGTTCCTATGTTGATTAGGACAAGAGCCTCTTCCCGACAACCCTGGCCAGTGGTTGTCAGGGTCTGCAGGCAAGGAGGTGGCTTATAGAAATCCGGAAGCTCCTTTAACGATTTCCGATTTCTTCTCCCTCCGGGGGTTCTCCTCTCTCCGGTTCTTCTCCTCTTTCCGCTGTCTTCTCCCTCTTGCGGATCGCCTCTCTCAGCTGTCCTTCCTCTGCTCTTCCTCCGATCTGCTCTCGATGCTCTAATGCTAGGACCACCATGTGCCATTACTTATATAGGCATGGGGCAGGGCCACCCGCTGACGTCATCTGGATGCCCCCCCCCCTTGTGACATCACCGCCTGGGGCACGATGGGGATGGTGACGTCCCAAGGGGGCGGGGCCTCTGGATGACACCGACACAAGACGGCCCTAGCATTAGAGCGGGAGAGAGCATCGAGAGAAGATCGGAGGAAAAACAGAGGGAGAAGACAGTGGAAAGAGAAGAACCAGAGAGGAAAGAAGACATCAGCGGAGTAGGGAGAAGAGCCGGAGAGGAGATAAGAAATCGGAAGATGCTAGAGCTGCTTTAATAAATTACTTTGTCAAAAACCTGTGTGCGGTTTTTATTTGACACTTTTTTTTTTTTTAGGTGAATGGGTAGGAGTACAATGTACCCCATACTCATTCACATGGGGGGCAGAATCTGCGGGCCCTCATGTTTAAGGGCTTCCAGATTCCGATAAGCCCCCCATGTTGAGGGCATGTGGCCTAGTATGGTATGGAGGGGGCGGGCACTGGGGATGCTCGCTCGTCCCCACCCCCTTTCCTGACCTGCTGGGCTGCGTGCTCCAATAAGGGTCTTGGAGTGGGGATTCCCCTTAAAATCCATACTAGACCGAAGGGCCTGGTATGGTCTTGGAGGGGGTACCAAATGCAGTTTTTTTATTTTTAATTTGGTGTGGAGTTTCCCTTAAAGATTCATACCAGACACACAGTGCCTGGTATGGTCTGGATCAAAGCTGGATCCGTTCATTGAAGTCTGATGTCAAGTCGCAGGGCAAAGTCAGATCCACGGTCTATTGAGTCGTACCAGTGTGAACCCAACTTTAGTGCTAAAAAGGAACATGCTGATAAGAGGAGGTGCACGACCCCCACTGGAGACACTCGCACCAGGGCATGACCCCGAACGGAGACGCTCCCACACCGGTTCACGACACCCACCGGAGACCCTCCCAAACGGGACCCGACACCCACCGGAGACGCTTCCACCCCGGGCCCCCCCCCCCCCCATCGGAGACCCTCCCACACCGGGGCACGACACCCACCGGAGACGCTCCCACACTGGGGCACGACACCCAGCGGAGACGCTCCCACACCGGGGCACGACACCCACCGGAGACAAGGAGTCTTCAGTGTGTAGGATGCATCTGGTGGACCAAAGGGGTACACAACAGTCTAGTACTCCCTTCCATAAAGGTCACATGTCCAAAACTAGACTGGACTGGTTAAAATGATTATAAAAACTATGATCATCACCCCCTAGAGTTGCCCTAAATGTCTTAATCCCCAATCAGGTTTTGAATATTCGGCTGTGATTGGGCACCCTAGAATCCCCAGGCCCACAAGCTTTGACTGTAGAATGCATGGCCAACCTGTGTTTCCAAGAAAAAATTGCTATCTTCAGATTTAACATTAAGGCAAATATGTCATATAACCAGTTTAGATGCAAATAGTTTGCCTGGAAATTTTGCATGTGGATCTTAAAATAGAACGCCGGTGTGCGTCTTTTGATATATGCAAACTTTGCAAATATTGTGCTAGGACTGATAATGAAAAGCAGCGCTGACAGAAAGCATGCCACCTACATTAAAGTATAACTAAAGGCAAAACTGAAATTTTAGTTTTGGACAGAGTGGAGAGGGATTAGAACATCTGTCTGTGTCACCAATTAAGGAGATTCGGCAATGAAGATAAAAAATATCCCAAATTTTGGACTGTCCCCAGAATACGAATGTTATTTAATTCATTATTATTTAAGGAATCTCTATTTAAATGGAGACACTATTTCTGGTGACAACCAGGGATTCTCTCATTTTGGAGGGATTTCCTCTCACTTCCTTTTGCCATAGGCAACCAATGTGGGAGCAAACTACAGAGTGTGCGGTTACTGTCATAGAGCCGGACCACTCCATAATAAGTGGGACTATATTCTCTGGAATACAAAAATAAAAAAGGTATACGAGCTGCCTGGCTTTAAATCAATGGCTGAAAAACCTATTTTAGCAACATTTTGAGTGATCTTACAATTACCACTAAAGAGTCATATCTCCACAGATGACCCTAGAGCGGGGGTCAGCAACCTGTACATCGCAATATACCAATAGATCTTGAGCAGGTGACTGGTAGATCGTAGTCTGGGCTTGCTGACCCGCCATTCCAGAGCATCAGAGTGCAATGCAGAGGGACTGAGGAACTACTTGTAAAGTTGGAGCTGTAGTAGGGAGCAAGAGCCACATAAGCCGATGCCACCTCTGTGTCGCTGAATCCTGTCCCATGCAGAGTGATACCAACTGCACTCCACCTCTTATCCTGGCTAGTGGTGTTCAGAGTGGTGCCAGCAGCAGGAAAGAAGAAATCTTCAGGTCAGTGTGAAGCAATACACTAAGCATAATAGCAGCGTTATGTTGCTTTCTTGCCACCTTCTTTAACTCCATGGACCCCGCAGAAGCATGCAGTTGCAGGGCACTTGCAGAGTGGGTCGCGATTGGCAGGTGGTAGTACCCACCAAAAGCAACAGGGACTTAATTCCTGTTGTGGCATGTGTACACCAAAAGGAGGTAGGGATTCGGGGCAGTAAAACCACGATTCAACCGCAGGGTTTTACCACCAAACCCCCCCCCCCCAACTTTACGTGTGAACGAGCCCTAAGTGTCCCGCTGCCGAATGCAACTAAGGGCTCATTCACAAGTGCAGCAGGCACCGCTGCTTCTCTGAAAAGCGATCAGAGTGTGTTTGACAGGCGGTAAGGAGGCGGTATGTTGCCTCCTCACCACCTGCTTTAAACCCATGATTGCCACACACACAATTGGAAGCTTAAATGAGGTGTGAGGAGGCGACCATGTGGACGGTGATCTTTGACTTCTCCCATGTTGTTCTGGTAGATCTCCGCCTCTTTAGGGTTGCCTACCCCTGCCCAAGAGGCTTTCACTCTCCTGAACGCATTACTTCTCTCCCCTTACTTGCAATGGTGGTCATCTTCCTATAGATGGCCTCAAGGAAAGCCTCGGACATTGCCAAAAAGCCAAAACAATATCCAATATATGTAATGCTACATGAGACTGTCAAGAGACTGCAGGCGTGCGACAAGTGCGCCGGAAGAATGGGGAAAGCCTACAGGAGAAGATCAGAGACGGCAGGTGGGAGAAACCCTGCAAGAGACAGTCAGAGATTTGGGGAGGGGAAACCCTGCAGGAGACAGTCAGAGATGGGAGGGGAAACCCTGCAGGAGACAGAGATGGGAGGGGAAACCCTGCAGGAGACAGAGATGGGAGGGGAAACCCTGCAGGAGACAGAGATGGGAGGGGAAACCCTGCAGGAGACAGTCAGAGATGGAGGGAAACCCTGCAGGAGACAGTCAGAGATGGAGGGAAACCCTGCAGGAGACAGTCAGAGATGGAGGGAAACCCTGCAGGAGACAGTCAGAGATGGGGGAACTCTACTGGGTTCATACTACAAAAGACTGTTGGGTATTGGGGATGCACTACAGTGATTTTGGACATAATACAGGAGATAGAGACTGTGGATATAATACATAGGTTGGTTTGAGGTGGAAGACATGCTGCCTGAAGCATGACTACCTGCGGCTCGCCCTTCCCAGCTCTGCCTATTCATGTTCCCCTGGGGGGTGTTTTTGCTCAGCTGTCCATCATTGTACAGATTACGATGATCCCGCCGACACATGCCCTGCAGATCTCTCCTCCCAATGACCCCACAGAAAGGTGCTTGTGGCCAGTGACTGATGACATCACTGGAACATCAGATTACATTTTTAAAGCCCTAGCAAATGGAATTCAATAAGTTATTTAGGTTGAGGTGTGTCAAAGGGAGGGAAAGTAGATTGAGGTCACAAAAGCCTGAATACAGACCTTTAAGACTCCACATTCAGATTTCAGCACAAGACCAACCATGGCTAGTCCTCACGATTGCTTTTATCGACGTCATATTAAAATAACCACTATTCTGCTACTCACACCTAGATAATCAAGTGCCAGCAATACTAAAACAATTTTTACAGCACATACTTTCAGATAAGCATTTAGAATGGTGTATAGAAAAAAAAAAAAAACACAGCAAGGTGTAGAAGGGAGACGGAAGACAGCAACTCTGATATTCTGGTATGTGCTCCTTGCAAATTCCTGCCAACCAGACATGACCCAGCCTAGAAGCCACTATTTAAAAGGGATGCAAATAGTGCATTCACTGATGATTACTCATTGTTTATAAATGGCCTACACAAAAAAACTTAAAGTGGTTCTAATGCCTAAACATTTTTTACCTTAATGCATTCCTTGCAAGGTAAAAAATGTTTGGGCAATGATTTTGCCCCCACCCCCACATACACACTTCCCTTATAATTACCTGAGCCCTCATTCGATACAGCACCGAAGACGCCCAAGTGCCCCAATGGGAAGAGGCTTTCTGTGGGGGCACTGGACAGAGAGGAGCAGCCAGGAGCGCCGGCGGGAGACGCCAGAAGAGGAGGTTCGGGGCCACACTGTGCAATGCCATTGCACAGAGTAGGTCAGTAAAGACATGTTTGTTATTTAAAAAAGAAATGTCCTTTACAATCACTTTAAGCTGACTATACAATAGTAGAGTTTTGTCAGAAATGTTTCAAGTACCCCGTCCAATCAAAGGTGGTTTTATCAGTTCCTCCAGTTGCATCACAAAAAGTGTAGCTGCTGACTTTACAATCCAGCGTTGCGGCCGCCCAAAGGCTTACTCTTTTCCCCCTCCCCTCGGTGGCGCCAACATTACAAGTGTGGGTGCCTGGCCTTGAAAGCCGGGCATGCACTGTGTATGCGCGAGTCACGCTGTGCTTTGTGAATGTCCGGCGTATCTTCTGGGACCTGTGACACATCCCAGAAGTTCGCCGGGTGGTGCGCGGGGTGAAATTCCTTCCAGCTCCACGGCGCCAGGACAGGAAGTGCAGCTGGGAAGCTGTCAAAACAGGGTCCCAGCTGCCCCCCAAAATAGTGATATGCCAATTATGGCATATCGGGGGGTCACCTCCCCTTAAAGCAGAAGTTACACTTTTGGGTAGAACTCCTCTTTAATAGGCTTATTTCTTTTGAAAAACACACTTTTTTTTTAAGAAATTCAAGTTTGATTATCATGTGGTCACAATGGATAAAGTCTATGTCCCCATTAGTGGAGTAGGTAAATCCGAATTACAAAATTAAAGATATTCCTTTTTGTACAAGTTATTCTATAGGTTGGATTAGTACGACTTTGTTGCAACTTTGGCTCAATGAAAACATATTACAAAGTCGTACAGAACCAGTACAGAAATCACATCTATATTATTCCGGTGCGATTTGCATGAGACTTTGAGGTTTAACATTGAAGTCTATGGACCTCAAGTTGCATCAAAGTTGGGCCACAGTAATGCAGGGACTACTTTGAAGTCGGCAGGATTTCAAAGTCATACAGACATGAATGGTACTCATTGGAAATAATGGGGAGCGACTTGTCATGTAACTTTGCAGTCCCAAATCGCAAGACAACTTGCACAAGTGTGAAAGGGGTCTTAGGGTATCTAAAAAGATTTTTTCTGAATAATTGTGCCTAGGGTATGGAAAGATCGGACATTTGTCAGATTTTTATTTCTGTCTATGCCTACCATGGATTTTTTTTTTATTTAATTAAATTGATCCATTACAGGTACTTCTATTCTCTATTCATTTGTCTTGGTGGCCATCTTCATCACGACAGAACATAATAGAAAACCCAAAACTTTACATTAATCACTGAACAGGAATTGAGAGGAACACATGTTCAAGCAACAGCTAACTTTAAAAAAATGTCTTCCCAATTTCTGTTGGGTCTTCGGCACAGCAAGTGAAGAAAAATCTCAGGATAAAATTATAAAAAAAAAAAAAAAGGCGTATTTTTTGCTCAGCAAATTTTTTTAAAAGGACACAACTTTTTGGTTCTTTTCATCATTTCTCTAAGTAGAAAACCCAGAGTCTACTATACCGCACTAAAAACAGCAGGGAAAAGGTAAAAAAGCATGAAAGGTTATATATGCAAACTAGATTGGTTGCCCAATAATAAAGGTTACACATACGTTTTTAAAAGTGCATTTGAAAATATTTTACATGGCAAACCAAAGTATCACTAGGAAGGTGGTTTCTATTGCTCCAATAGGTTTTTTCCCCCCTCTGTTCCCACGCAAAACAGAAAAAAGAGATTAGCAAACATATGATCATCCAGAAGCAGTTATATTAGGTAACGGTATTCTGTCCCGGATAACGGTCATGACAAGCTGCCAGCAAAGTCTGATGCAATCCAACAGTTGCAAATTAATCTGAAGTGATACAGTATTTATGGTCAATTTTACATATTCAATAAAATGTGATCATTTTTAAACACCCAGCTAGGAGCCCCTCTTCCCAACACACACCTGTCTAATCTTTCTCCAGGTGTCTTTGGGCCCGGTTGGGTAATGTGATGGACCCTCTGTCTTCTCCAGTGGTGTGTGGGTCATTAATGATGCAGATAGTGGAACAGCACAACACACTTTCTGCTGTAAATCCAGAGTATTCTAATGGCGTAGCTGCAGCCAGCCAGAGAGTGGTCCCGTTTCCCGCAGCCAGCCCGAGAGAGCGGCCCCGGCCTCCGCAGCCAGCCCCCAGAGAGCGGCCCCCCGCAGCCAGCCCCCAGAGAGCGGCCCCGGCCCCCCCGCAGCCAGCCCCCAGAGAGCGGCCCCGGCCCCCCCGCAGCCAGCCCCCAGAGAGCGGCCCCGGCCCCCCCGCAGCCAGCCCCCAGAGAGCGGCCCCGGCCCCCCCGCAGCCAGCCCCCAGAGAGCGGCCCCGGCC
>BLSH010064947.1:245070-255508 GCA_018402905.1 Glandirana rugosa
GAGCGGCCCCGTCCCCCGCAGCCGGCCCCCAGAGAGCGGCCCCGTCCCCCGCAGCCGGCCCCCAGAGAGCGGCCCCGTCCCCCGCAGCCGGCCCCCAGAGAGCGGCCCCGTCCCCCGCAGCCGGCCCCCAGAGAGCGGCCCCGTAATATAAAACATTGAGGTTTGCTTGGGATGTACTTTTAAATAAATATATATATAAAATTTTTCTTTAACAAAAAAAAAAAAAAAAAACCCAGGTTAATTTGTCAAAACTACAAATCAGTCATGTCTAGAAACTACAACGTGATCGTTATTTGAATTTAGACGTGCCATCACAACCACCTGCAAAAATAGCCAGTGTGACCTGGCATATCCAAAAGAAGATGTACGCCGCTATTTCCGGTTATTAATAGTCAGTCAAGAGGCAAATATTTGCAAATTTGGGCGACACCTTCACTTCTTTACTGGAAAATTTTGTAGGCTCTGTTACAATTTACAGGAAACCCCACCTTGCATCCCCCCAATTAGGGTAAATTCACACCTGCGGTAAATGCAGGTGCTTACCACACATTCCTGCCACCAGAAAGCTTGGTATACACGTTATGTTGGTTTGGACTTTAAGATGAACTCTGCCCTTCCCTTCAGTACTGCACCTTTGTACACATTTGTTCCTCTTATGTACTGAAACGGCTTACTCCGGTTTCACTGCACACTGTGAGCGTCTCACAATGTGCATTGGAAAACGCAGACATTCAGAAAGATCCCGTCTCATCTCCTGAATGGGGGACATCCAGCATCATCTAAACTTTGCTCCCTAGCCTGACTGTCCCTGGTCCACCCCTTTCATTCATTGCATTACAGTTTTCAATCATGGAGGCCAAATTTTCCTCATTTTGTCATGTTACAGCCAAAACCGTAAATGTATTTTATTGGGATTTTATGTGACAGACAAACACAAAGTGGCACATAATTGTGAAGTGGAAGGAAAATGATAAATTGTTTTCAAAATGGTTTACAAATACATATCTGAAAAGTGTGGCGTGCATTTGTATTCAGCCCCCTTTACTCTGATACCCCTAACTAAAATCTAGTGGAACCAATTGCCTTCAGAAGTCACCAAATTAGTAAATAGAGTCTACCTGTGACTAATTTAATCTCAGTATAAATACAGCTGTTCTGTGAAGCCCTCAAAGATTTGTTAGAGAACCTTAGTGAACAAATAGCATCATGAAGGCCAAGAAACATACCAGACAGGTCAGGGATAAAGTTGTGGAGAAGTTTAAAGCAGGGTTAGGGCATAAAAAATATCCCAAGGTTTGAACATCTCATGGAGCACTGTTCAATCCATCATTTGAAAATGGAAAGAGACTGGCACACCTACAAACCTACCAAGACCACCTAAACTGACAGGCCGGGCAAGGAGAGCATTAATCAGAGAAGTAGAGATCCACAGCTCAGGTGGGAGAATCTGTCCACAGGACAACTATTAGTCATGCACTCCACAAATCTGGCCTTTATGGAAGAGTGGCAAGAAGAAAGCCATTGTTGAAAGAAAGCCATAAAAAGTCCCGTTTGTAGGAAGCCATGTGGGGGACACAGCAAACATGTGGAAGAAGGTGCTCTGGTCAGATGAGACCAAAATTGAACTTTTTTGACCTAAAAGAAAAACGCTATGTGTGGCGGAAAACGAACACCGCACATCACCCTGAACACACCATCCCCACCATGAAACATGGTGGAGGCTGCATCATGTTGTGGGGATGCTTTTCTTTAGCAGGGACAGCCTGGTCAGAGTTGATGGGAAAATGGATGGAGCCAAATACAGGGAAATGTTAGAAGAAATCCTGTTAGAAAATTTCAAGGGGTATGAATACTTTTTCAAGGCACTGTATATTGCCTAAAAAAGACTGAACTTTAAACAAATCCAAACTGCTTTCATCTTTGATTACACAGAAATCAGCCAAACCTGGTAGAAACGATAATTAGATGACCAATACTTGCTAGATTTAAATCTTGGTGACAGCTCCAAAGTTTAAAATTTCTCCTATCAGCCCCTGGACCAGTGGTCAACAGGACAAACCAAGAGCGACCCTCCCTAGCAGGGGCACCGGCAGCAACAACAACAAATGGGGCACTGGATTTCGATTTTCTAAGGCCAGCCACAGACAGTGCAAATATCTTCCCTGCAACCATGGGAGCAAACCACCTCGATTTCCCCATCAACACAGTCATTGTTGTCACGGGGAAATTCTCCCAGTTAGCCATTGTGTTCTCCCAGCAGACGAAGCCATCCCCACCGGGAGAACACAGAGGAATATTAGTTATTACGAACGGCTATAGCAGCTATAACTTGGGTATGTTAAACCTGACCATACATAGGCACTGCGATCACAGAGCACGCTGCCCGCGCCCCATAGCAGGTGTGCGCAATCACGCCACACCGTCATATGACAGCATGTCAGTATTTTGTGTGGCCACCATTATTTTCCAGCACTGCCTTAACCCTCTTGGGCATGGAGTTCACCAGAGCTTCACAGGTTGCCACTGGAGTCCTCCTCCACTCCTCAATGACGACCTCACCGAGCTGGTGGATGTTAGAGACCTTGCGCTCCTCCACCTTCCATTTGAGGATGCTCAATAGGTTTTAGGTCTGGAGACATGCTTGGCCAGTCCATCACCTTTATCCTCGGCTTCTTTAGCAAGGCAGTGGTCTTCTTGGAGGTGTGTTTGGGCTTATCTTGGAATACTGCCCTGCAGCCCAGTCTCCGAAAGGAAGGGATCATGCTCTGCTTCAGTATGTCACAGTACATGTTGCCATTCATGGTCCCCTCAATGAACTGTAGCTCCCCAGTGCTGGCAGCACTCATGCAGCCTCAGACCACGACACTCCCACCACCATGCTTGACTGTAGGCAAGACACACTTGTCTTTGTACTCCTCACCTGGTTGCTGCCACACCCGCTTGAGACCATCTGTAGCAAACAAGTTTATCTTGGCCTCATCAGACCACAGGACATGGTTCCAGTAATCCATGTCCTTAAACTGCTTGTCTTCAGCACACTGTTTGTGGGCTTTCTTGTGCATCATCTTTAGAAGAGGCTTCCTTCTGGGACTACAGCCATGCAGACCATTTTGGTGCAGTGTGGGGCATATGGTCTGAGCACTGACAGGCTGACCCCCCACTCCTTCAACGTCTGCAGCAATGCTGGCAGCACTCATACGGAGTGGCAGCTGGTGAAATTTTAGAATGGGCGGGGAGGGCGGCAACAGACCCCACCCTTCCTTTTTGACCCCTCCCACTTCTCATAAGCCCCACCCCTTATAGTTTCCACCCATTGTGTCAGGAGTATACAGCCCAGCATCACCAGATAGGGTATACAGAGCCGACAGAGAGCAGTACACAGAGCACCAGATAAGGGGACTACTCTACACTACACCCCCCCCCGCCACCGTGGGCAGCACACCGGCACTTGCTGTGTGTCTGTAGTGGAGAGGATCCTCCTGTCTCTTCCATGCAGCGGCAGCGTGCGGACGGAGGCGTCCGCTCCTCTTCCCTGCCAAAGAGCCTAGGCATCCAATAGGATCGCCTGCCACTTTGGTCACCGACCTGCCTCCTGATTGGCGGGGAGGTACTGCAGTGTGAAAATTACGAAAATTAATTTGCTATTGTCACACAAGTTGGTGCACGGGCCGCCCCTGCTCATACATCTATTTCCCAAAGACAACCTCTGGATATGACGCTGAGCATGTGCACTCAACTTCTTTGGTCAACCATGGCAAGCCCTGTTCTGAGTGGAACCTATCCTGGTGAACTGCTGTATGGTCGTGGTCACCGTGCTGCAGCTCAGTTTCAGGGTCTTGCAATCTTCTTAGGCTGGGTTCACACTGCAGCGGGGTGGAGCGGCGCGACTCCGCGGCCCGTTCACATCTAGGCGAATTGTCAGGCGACTTGAGTCGCCTGACAATTCGCCTCAATGCTGTGCAAATGGGACCGTTCTAATAGGAGCGAATCGCTTCGCTCCGCATTAGAAAAATGGTCCCTGCACTATTTTTAGGGCGATCTCAGGCGGCTTGCATTGACTTCTATGATAGAAGTCTCCTCGCAAGCCGCTTTGAGATCGCCTGGAGCGCCGCTCCGCCCCGCTACAGTGTGAACCCAGCCTTACAGCCTAGGCCATCTTTATGTAGCGCAACAATTCTTTTTTTCAGATCTTTAGAGAGTTCTTTGCCATGAGGTGTCATGTTGAACTCCCAGTGACCAGTATGAGAGAGTGAGAGCAATAATACCAAATTTAACACACCTGCTCCCCATTCACCCCTGAGACCTTGTAACACTGAGTCACATGACACCGGGGAGGGAAAATGGCTAATTGGGCTACATTTGGACATTTTCACTTAGGGGTGTACTCACTTTTGTTGCCAGCGGTTTAGACATTAATGGCTGTGTGTTGAGTTATTTTGAGGGGACAGCAAATTTACACTTATACAAGCTGTACACTCACTACTTTACATTGTAGCAAAGTGTCATTTCTTCAGTGTTGTCACATGAAAAGATAGAATAAAATATTTACAAAAATGTGAGGGGTGTACTTACTTTTGTGAGATACTGTATGAGGACAATCTAAAACAGTTTATTGATATTTATTTTTACTCTGTATTCCAAAGGCTGTTTTTTTTTATTTTGAACATGTGACCAGCAGCAGAGGAAGCTCCGCCTTCTTAGGTTTCCCTGCAGACAGGCTGGGAAAGATCTGAATCATGTGACAGCTGTAAAGCGAATAAGAATTTTTTTATTTTTTTATTATTATTAAAATAATTACAGTGCCATTATCCATAAACAGCAATGGAAGGGGTCATGTCAGTGCAAGTTTAGTATATCCCTTTAATTTTTTCTGTACAGTGCATTCCATCTTTTTATAATGGATCTTGAACAGAGAAATAAAACTTAGAAGAGGACCTTCACCCTCGTAAATTGCACTTCCTCTGGCCTGCTTCCGCTTTCCACACCCTTACACAATTGCATTTTTTTTATTAGAAAAAATGAATACAAGCTTCATTTCTTTACAACGTCCTTTACATGGGCAGCCAGATGGCGGTAAAAATAGGTGGTTGAGCCATAGTTTTGCCAACTCCCCAGCCACATATTAACATAACCTGTGGCCGTGTTAGTGCACGCTACCGCTAGCGTGGTAACATTGCAGCCAAATGAATACAACAGGACGTATTTGGCAGACAGTACTGCCGCCAAACATGATCCGTTACAGTGAATAGGGCTAGACTGCAACTGGGAGCCAAACTGTATTCCCATTTAAAATCCCTGGGTGCAAAAACATGCATTTAGGGAGCCGAGGGATCACCTCCTGAATGCGGCTGCTCTACTGCTCTCTGAAAAGCAATCCACTGTAAATCGCTTTTAAGAGGTTATCACTTGTGTATCAGGCAGAAATGAGTGATCTAGAGCATACACTGATCCATCTCCATCCCTAAATACTGTATACGTATAAGAACAGAAAAGTGGTCAAAGGACTAAATGAGGTGGATCACAAGGTAAGATTTGAGGATTTATTATGGTTGCCAAAATATGCAAAAATACATTCCAAAAATAAAGCAATAATCATCCATCTGCAATAAAGTAGTCATAGGAAAATCCATATATGGCAAAACATCACACATGAGAATATTGATAAAATGTCATAAGATATAAAAATAGTCGATGGATAAGCAGATTATGCAACATCTATGGAGTTCACATCACACACATAATATTCATAAAATATCATAAAGGTACAAAATGGTCTATCAATAGAGAGATTATATTGCATCTATGGAGCTCAACGCGTTTCATGGATCATGTTATGCTTAGGGTCCTTTCACACATACGGACCGTTCATTTCATCCGTTCAGTCACATCAAAACAGATGAAGTATTCATCCATTTTTCCATCAGTTTTTCATCCGTGGTCCATCAGTTTTTCATCCGTTTTTTTACATCCACTACCAATGCAAAAATGGATGAAAAAACTAACCATTCGTCCGTTTACATCCATTTTTTGACGGATGAAAAATAGGGCTTTCCTCCATTTAAAAAAACGGATGTTGAGGGAAGTGGATGAACACGGATGCAAATGGATGATCATCCATTGTCATCTGTTTTTCCCTAGAGATGCATTGATGTCTGTTTCCGTCAACGGAAGGATGAAAAACAGACAAACGGTCCATATGTGTGAAAGGGGCCTAATGAACACGGGACACTTTTTCAACCTATCCTGAACGATTTTTTGACAGCTAGAAACCGACACTTAAAAACGGCCGCTAACCGCGTTTTACATGCCGTGTTCACTCCTAGAAACGTTTTTTTAACCATTTTTGTATAAACGGTGGTACTTTGCCGTTGAATACCCTTGCTATGGTAGCAGATAGCTACCATAACCCCAGTATGTTTGGAAACGGCGGGCGGTCCTCTTTTCGGATAACAGTGGTCTCTGCAGCGGAGGGAGGGGGACCCCCCTTAAAATCTGGCCTGTTGGTGGGTCCTGAGGACTGGAGTTGAGAACCACTGCACTACATAATCGCACTGAAAAGCACATTGCAATAGTGTGAGCCGAGCCTTAAAGCAGACCGCCCCCATCCCACTATATTCCCACTCCTCTCACCTTCCAATTTTGGGGGCCTTTCACACCGAACACAGTTTGATGCATTTTGAACTGCACTCCAACTGCATAGACAGGCCATGGTAATCCTATGGGCATAGTCATCAGGCGTCTGACTAGCTCCCCTAAGATGATGTGCGGCAGGAATATGCATGTCATCTTGGGGCCTTGCTGCAAGAACCTGGAAAAGACAGTTAGCCTCCTGATGATGTTAGTGGCCACGTTTACGGATGGTGAGAATTCATTTCTGGGGTTTTTTTTTTTTTTTACTAGTAATGGCGGCGATCTGCGATTTTTAGCAGTACTGCGATATTGGGGCGGACATGTCGGACATTTTTGACACTTTTTTGGGACCAATGACATTTATTCAGCGATCAGAAATTTAAATGTCCACTGATTACTGTATAAATGTCATTGGCAGTGAAGGGGTTAACCTGGGGGGGGGGGCTAGAGGTTAACTGTGTTCCCTGGGTGTGTTCTTACTGTGGGGGGGGGGGGGGGGGGTTGGGCTACCATGGGCATGAGAGATCTAACTGATCCCAGTGACAGGGATCAGTAGATCACCCATGCCCCTACTAAAAGAGCGGGGAACCGCCGTGTTTACATCGGCGGTTCCCCGTTCTTTGCCTGTGGCCGCTCATCGCAGCTCGCCGGTGGACATCGGGTCCGCCCGAGCCGCGGGCACACTCCTCCCCCTAGCGGCCGTTCGCAGATCGCCGTGTTTTTACGGTGATTCGCGCACAGCAGCCCGACTGCTGCCGTGAAAACATGGCAGGCGCTCGGGAAGTGGTTAAATAACAAACATATACTTGCCAGCTCTGTGTAAGGGTTTTGCACAGAGCAGCCCCGATCCTCCTCTTCTGGGGTCCCCCGATGGCACTCCTGGCTACTCCTTAACATCGAGTGCCCCCACGGAGATCCAATTTCCCTGGGGGCACCCGTGCGGGTCCACTGACACAGACAGCAGGACTCGGCCTCGCGCCACTGGATTTTAATCACAGCAGTGGGAGCCAATGGCTCCTGCTGCTATCAATCTGTCCAACGAGAACCCGAGAAAGTGACTGGAGCTGCTGGACTCGTTCTTGTCGCTGAAACGATCAAGTTCAGGTAAGGAAAAGGGGGGCTCTGGGGGGGCAGCTTCAGCACATGCATTAAAGTGGAGTTCCACCCAGAATTTTTTTTTTACATTTTTTTGGCATCCACTCTTTTAATACTAAATAGATGTAACATTTTGTTACCTTACTTTTAAAAAGCCTAGTAATTACATGTATTTTTTACTCACAATTTCATTTCTCTCACTGCTGGAGATTTCCATTTTAGGTGAGGGCATCTGAAGCCCATCCGTAGTCTCCTGGCATCTCTTCCTGAAAGAAGTGCATGGTGGGTAACCATCATGCATTACTCAATCTCGGTCTGCCTTAAATCGCGTCATTTCCTGTCTGGAAATAACACGATTATACAGTAAAGGGAAGCCCACTGACTCCTGGGAAATGATGATTCACATCTCCCAGGAGGCCAGGTGAAGCAGAGAGTGAGGAGAAGAGCCTAGGACCTAAAAGGGGCAGATTACAGAGACCATCTAGCAACAAATGACTTAGGGCGAGCATAGAAAAAAATTAAGGTAAAGTAAGTCTATATAGGCAAAAGGACTTGAAAATTCTGGGTGGAACTCCACTTTAAGGTGAAAAACGCTGAGACTTTACAACTCCTTTAAAGTTTTTAAATGCATTTTTACCTAGGTAGGGTAAAGTTCCTCTTTAGTGCTGGTTAATACTGGAGAGAATCCTAATGTGATTTGCACCACACAGAAATTGCCTCATTTTCCATGGTGCCTGTTCCCATCAATACGACTCGCGGTGCGATTTTGGAAAAGGTTCCAGTGCTACCTTTAAGTGCAATTTGGCTCCATAGAATATGCTAACCACATTCAAAGTCACACTACATCAGTGGTTCTCAACTCCGGTCCTCGGGACCCACAAACAGGCCAGGTTTGCAGGATAACTGAAATACATCACAGGTGATATCATTTGCTGCTCAGTGATTGCAGTATTCTAGTCTGCATCTCCCCAAGGTAATACTTAAAATCTGGCCTGTTGGTGGGTCCCGGGGACTGGAGTTGAGAACCACTGCACTACATAATCGCACTGAAAAACACATTGCAGTAGTGTGAGCCGAGCCTCAAAGCAGACCGCCCCCATCCCACTATATTCCCACTCCTCTCACCTTCCACTTTTGGGGGCCTTTCACACCGAACACAGTTTGATGCATTTTGAACTGCACTCCAACTGGATAGACAGCCCATGGTAATCCTATGGGCATAGTCATCAGGCATCTGACTAGCTCCCCCAGATGATGTGCGGCAGGAATATGCATGTCATCTTGGGGCCTTGCTGCAAGAACCTGGAAAAGACAGTTAGCCTCCTGATGATGTCACGGACGATGGTGGTGGGGGACCCGGAGTGCTACAGCAGCTCCCTACAGAACACTGGTTCACTGGGCATGCTAAAAAAAATTTTTGTGGACAACCCAGCCATGGGTGGGGGTTTGACAAACAGATTCTTCATTAAAGTGTTACTAAACCCACAACAGTGATAAAATATGCAGAATAGCATGCTTGCTATACTCCCTGTGTAACTTAAAAGGTTAATCCTCTGTATTGTGTAAAAAGGCTGTTTGATCTTGTATGGCCAGATACTTCCTTCTTGCCCTGTCTACTTTATTAAAACTATACTATACTACATGCAGGCAGGGTGGAAAGGTTGCACATGCTCTGTTTGATCTTCCCGTTTCACGTGGACAGACACTGCAGTGCATTTCTAGAGGCAGTGATTATTTATTTGTGAACTGAGCATGTCATTGGCAAAGCACTAATAAGCTGTAGCCAGTTTGTGGGTGAAGGGTCACCGATGAAAAGGAAGTTTCATCAGAGGAGAGTGAAATCTCCTCCTATATGAACACTGTGGAAGCCCCTGGCTTCTTGCAGTTTATCACCTGAATGCAATATACAGATGGAAAAAAAAAAAAAAAAGGTATACAACAGCAGTATTTTGATATAAAAGGATGATTTAGAAGCTGCGTGCACTGTGGGGGGCAGATGAATTGTTTTTATATTGCTGGGTTTAGTAACACTTTAAAGTGGAACTCGACAGAAAATTGAGTCCTGCTAAATCACTTCAGGCTGGCCCCTTTTGCAGGTATAGAAATGTAAAACTTTAAAAATAAGTGCCTATACTGTTTAAAAACCAGCAATACATGGTCTCGCCCTGCTCTGCACATGCGCAGTTGCTCTCCATTTTTAGGCACTGCCGAATTTGTAGAGGCCGATCTGCTGAGTCTTAAACTCCCCTATTAGCTACAGCAGGGATCTCCAAACTATGGCCCTTCAGCTGTTGCAGAACTACATGTTCCATGAGGCATTGTAAAACTCTGACATTCACAGACATGACTAGGCATTAGGGTTGCACCGATACCACTTTTTTGCTACAGAGTACAAGTACCGATACTTTACCTTTGGTAGTCGCCAATACCTACCGCTTAGGAAGAGTAGGCAGAGGGGTGGTTTGGGAGGTGCTCCTCTGCATCCCCTTTACATTACACAAGGCCCTATATCTCTAGACCCCTTTACATTACACAAGCCCCTATACCTCTAGACCCCTTTACATTACACAGCCCTCTGCACCTCTGGGCCCCTTTACATTGCACAGCCCCTATACATTACACAGCCCCCTGCACTTCTGGGCCCCTTTACATTGCACAGCCCCCTGCACCTCTGGACCCCTTTACATTGCACAGCCCCCTGGACCCCTTTACA
>BLSH010064947.1:260945-272383 GCA_018402905.1 Glandirana rugosa
ACGTCTTTGGAAAAATATACTAAAAAAAACCACATCAAAAAGACGCAGCAATACGGGCGGCTAAAATTATATGCAAATCTCAACTTTCGCTATGAAAGTCAGCTTGCAGCTCCCAACCACTTCAAGAGGCTCAGCTAATATCTCTGAAAAGTAGAGATGCACTGGCATACAGATAGGGAGAAAAAAAAATGCCAATGATGGCCGCCAAAAAAAAACACACGCGATTTTGTCACGTCACGGTGCTTTTTCATAGGTCATGTGACTCAGCCCCCATTCACAACTGTGTGACTTGTCAAGCAATTTGACCAATCGCATGACAAGTCGCACCCCATTGCCGGCAATGGAACCGTTCATATAAAAAGGTTTCTGCACTACTTTTTACCAATTTCATTGCGACTTACATAGACTTCTGTTGCATGAAGTCACCAGCCGCAATGAAACCGGCTTTGAAATAACGCCGAAGTAGCGCAATTTCAAAGCCACACCGGTGTGGATGGGGGCTCAGAAACTGCAATATTTTGCCACGTTTTTAATGCATTTCAATGGGGAGGTGCATTTTTTTTGAACTGACCAAATATGCAACAAAAATGCAGCAAGCAGGATTTTTAACACTGCAGTGGAAGCGCAATGGACCAGTGTGAAGACATACATAGAATTTAAAGAGATGCATTTTTCTTGAGCTTTTCTTGGTCTTTTTAACACAAAGGCCCTTCAAAAGCTGCTCAGTGTGAAAGCAGCCTATCGGCCAAAAATTATTTCATATTTATTTAAATTCATGATATTAGTTAAAAAGTCGAATATAATACAATTATATAAATATTTTTTTTTTCGTTTTTCAGCCAAGTGCACCCTGAATTTTCGGTTCAGGTCCAGAATTTTCATTTTGGTGCACCACTACAGAAACGGGGGCCCTAGTGTACACCTTGCATATGGCACATGGACATTGGTCCATGCTGGACCAATAGAATAAAGCAAAAAAGTCCATACCTAAACTTTTAAGCTTTTAAATGCATATCAAGTACAACGTCACTACGGTAAGGAACTATTCATAGTGCGCTACCCCCAAAAAGTGTGATGCCTCCAACTTGCTTGGAATGACCCCAACATACTAAACAGGACATCAGTCTCATTGGTCGTTGTGAGGAGACAATTTTTACAAACAAGGTGTAACATTGGTTCCTTAAACCATCATCTTTGTGGCACCCTTTCCCCGGCCGTTGATCCAGTAGTTCGCTCTCCCTAAACTTAACATGACAATACCTCCTGCTCCATGAATGCTGCCTCTGTGTGCCGAGACGGGTAGACAGCAGACACAAAGAGGCAGAAGCTGACTCGTGAACTTCTCTGGAAATCAAGAAATTCCAATCTGTACAAAGCTTGTGTGTCTGCTGCCGGGCAATCACTCCAGTGCCATCTAATGATGTCTGACCTGAAGCGGAGGTGATACAGTTCAGATGCACTAAATACCTAGCCATTTATAAAGATGGTCACCTTGCACATGCAAGATGAAGTGTATTTTCAAAGAGCACACCCCCTACCCCCCAACCATCCTGGCCAACCCTCCTTCTCCATAGATACACTATATTGTTAAAAGTATGGGGGACACCTGCCTTTACACGCGCATGAAATTAAATGGCATCTCAGTCTTCTTTTGTAAGTTTCAATATTGAGTTGGCCCACCCTTTGCAGCTATAACAACGTCAACTCTTCTAGGAAGGCTGTCCACAAGGTTTAGGAGTGTGTCTATGGGAATGTTTGACCATTCTTCCAGAAGCGCATATGTGAGGTCAGGCACTAATGGTGGACGAGAAGGCCTGGCTCGCAGGCCAGTCAAGTTCCTCCACCACAAACTCGCTCATCCATGTCATTATGGACCTTGCTTGTGCACTGGTTCAAATCATTTGGTGGAGGGGGTATTATGGTGTGGGGTTGTTTTTCAAGGGTTGGGCTTGGCCCCTTAGTTCCAGTGAAGGGAACTCTTAAGGCGTCAGCATACCAAGACATTTTGGATAATTTCATGCTCCCAACTTTGTGGGAAGAGTTTGGGGATGGCCCCTTCCTGTTCCAACATGACTGAGCACCAGTGCACAAAGCACGATCCATAAAGCCATGGATGTGTGCAAGTTTGGGGTGGAGGTACTTGACTGGCCTGCACAGAGTCCTCACCTCAACCCAATAGAATGCCTTTGGGATGAATTTGAGTGGAGACTGTGACCTAGGCATTCTCATCTACATCAGTGCCTGACCTCACAAATGCGCTACTCGAAGAACTGTCAAACATTCCCATAGACACTCCTAAACCTTGTGGACAGCCTTCCCAGAAGAGTTGAAGCTGTTATAGCTGCAAAGGGTGGGCCAACTCAATAATGAACCCTACGGGCCAAGACCGGGATGAAATTAAAGTTCATGTGCGTGTAAAGACAGGGCCACAATACTTTTGACAATATAGTGTGCCAGTCAAGGGAGGCATGATTTCACTCCACCATTCATACCACAGTGCTTGGACCCAGTAATTGGTTGCAAGCCCAGAGCGCTGTCACAGGGGAGGAGGCATCTTTAAAGGCCAGAGGATGCAGATCTAAACCTCAATTGGCTGTGTATTCCCACACAGGTGATCCCAGTGCCTCTATGCAAAGTATTCTGATCCGGACCAGAAGGTTTAGAACAGCTATGGTCGGAGTGAAGGTTTCAGGAAGCCAGAACAAGCGTCTCAAGTAGGTGATCACGGCTATAAAATCTTCCTTATTCTTGCCAAGGGGAAGAGATAGATAGGCAATACAATTTGCTAAAAAAACAGTAGACCCCTGAATGCCTTCAGACCAGAGTATTTTGGCTTAAGGTAACAACTACAGCTATGCGGAAACGTATGGTAACCTCAACGCATTATGCAAAGTACGGCAGCACACTGTTACACACGAGTTCTGGTAGGATACGCTAAAAAAAAAAAAAAAAAAAAAAAAAAAAATAGTTCAAGTCCAGTTTTCAGTGTGTTGCTGTGCAATGACAGCCTATTCAAATCAGCACTGTATTGAAAACAATAGTCTTTGCAGTTACCAATGATGTGAAATGTCCACAATACCCTTGGTATCCACATACTATGCAATCTTCTGCCAAGACTCTGGGTCAAATGACAAAGCTTGGGAACTGCATTTTTTTTTTCTTCCCCCACAAAGTTTCAAACAATTTGCTTTCCAGGGACAAAAAACAACTCCCAACCACTAATAGAATTACTGTTCAGCACCCCCAATGCGCTTACTTTCGGAATGGTTAGTTTTTTAAGCAGAGAACAATACCCTACTGGAAGGTTCCCATCACAACAGCCTGCTCCTAATTAAAATCCTGGACCTTATCCCAACCTGGATGACATTTATTTTGCATTGTGTATTATCCAACTGCCATTTATTTTTTACCATAAAATACAGTTTTACCCTTTTTATCAGAGTACTATTGACCTTCTCCAATCTTTCTGTCATTTTCTGGCCGTTTTACTTCCCAAAGGATTTGTATTTATGTCCATTCAGTTATGAGATTTACACAGCTCTGCCACAGAACACAGCCCTGTCAGGGAGGGCAGAAGACCTGATTTTTCTCTGCCGCAGTTAGCTAATACTTACTGGCCGTGCCCCTTCCCCAGCCTATGAAGAAATTAGACTGATAAGTTATCCTTTGGTCACTTGGTAAATCATTTCAGGGGTTCTCAAGATGTGCACAAAAAAAAGGATACATCAGTTCTTAGTGGCAGAAGAACATTAGGTAGATAACTTACTCGAAAGCCCCTCTTACACTATTCCTCATCATAACCCCAACCTGACCCTAAACTTCACCGTAGCCCAGTGGCGTAATTAGAACCTTCACCATAGCCCAGAGGTGTAGCTAGAACCTTCAGTGCTCCGGTGCAAGAAACCATGATGAGCCCTCTTGCCACCCCCACCTTCCATCCAAGCCCCGGATTTCCAATTTTGGCAGGGTGTACATGGTCAACCTCCCAGAACCCTGCCTCCCGCATGCCCCCTGGGACGTGCATCCAGTGCAATCACAGCGGCCCTTTACCATGTGATCAGCTGATTACATGGTGAACAGACTTATCGGTTATCCGCAGCCATTTCCTCCCACGCTGTGTCTGTGTGAGGAAAGGACTGCCATTACCCGTCAAGAATGTCAGTAAATTGTTTACACTGATAATCAGTGACACCTATCAGTGCTCATCAATCCCACCTATTAGTGCCCATCAATGCTGCCCATCAGAGTCCATCAATTCTGCCTATAAGCACCACCTATCAGCGCTCATCAATGCCGTCTGACAGTGTCCATCAGTGCCGCCTATCAGTGCTCTTCAATGCTGTCCGTCAGTGCCATCTATCAGTGTTCATCAATGCTGCCTATCAACGTCTATCAGTGCTCATCAATGCTGCCCATCAGTGCTGCCTATCGGTGTTCATCAATGTTGCCTGAGTTCTGCCTATCAAATGCTCATCAATGCCCCTCAGTGCAGCCTATGAGTTCTGCCTATCAGTTCAGCCTATCAGTGCTCATCAATGCTGTCTGCTTCTCAGCATGGCTCTGAGCTCATAGTGTCTCTCTCATACAGCTCAGAGCTGCATGGACAGTTCTCTCTCTCCCCCTCCGTCCTCTCTCGCACGGGATGGCAGAGGAGACAGCTGATCTGCTCCCCCTTCACCCCCATCCCCTCTACGGTGTGTGCTCTGCAGGAAATGTGACCTGGTTAGCTTTGCATGTGACTTCCCATGGAGCACACACAGGAGAGGGGAGGGGGGAGCAGATAGGCTGACTCCTTTCCCTTCCCGTGTGAGATAGAACTGTCAATGTCAGCTCTGTGCTGTATGAGAGAGACACTATGAGCTCAGAGCTGCATGACTAGCAAGCCCCCTGCCCCCCCCCCCCCCCGACAGTGGCAGAATGCCAGTGTGACTGTTGCGACCCTGGTAGTTTTGCCACTGCCGTAGCCTCAACAAGACTTTATCCCTCCCCATAACCCCAATGCCAACCCCGACACCATCCTATCCCATGATTCCAATGCCAGCCAGCCTTGACACTATCCTTCCCCCTGTAACACCATCCTCCATGCTATCCTTCCCAGTAAACCTGACACTATCCCCACATAACCCCAAACTCTCCCTCCTGATAACCCCAACACTATCCTTCCCCATAGCCCCAACACTCTCCTTCCCCTGTAACTCCATCCTCCATACTATCCCTTCCAGTAACCCAACCCTAACACCATCCTCCACGCTATCCTTCCCAGTAAACCTGACACTATCCCCACATAACCCCAAACTCTCCCTCCCAGGAAACACATTATCCCTCCCCATAGCCCCAACGCTACCCCTCCCCAGGGTGCCCATTACACAGAGCACTGTAGCCCCTGTGGAGGTGGAGACAGACCACTTGCTTGCCTGTGATCTCCCCTGCTCTGGAAACTCTGCATGTCTACATTGAATTTTTTATTGCCAGACTTTGCTGGTGTCTGCTGTACTAGAGTCTATGGTTGGGTTGCATCGGAACACAATATCCTGTCTAATAGAAGGCAGCAGACACAAAGTCCAGGTTGCCCCTCACTCAAGGCCTTGCAGGCCCTCTGGAGATCTACCCCCACATGCCTACAATTACATTTTGATAGTTAGGCCTCATGCACACAGGACATTTTTTGATGTTTTTACAGCTGCTGTTTTTAGCTGCAGACGTTTTTTTTCTACAGTCATTAAGCTTCCCATCATGTTAGCCTAGGTGTTCATACACACATAGGCTGTTATCAACTGTTTTGAGCAGTGACGTTTTTGAGCTGTAAAAAAAAACCCCAAGACCAGCGGGTTCTGAGAGAAGTTTTTCAGCTGCAAAAATGTGGCTCACCAACGATTTTGGACCCATTGCATAAAAAAAAAAAAAAAACACGCTGCTGTAAAAAACGCACAGAAAAGCTTAAAAAAATTCACTGAAAGCTACTGACGTTTTTTGATTGTTTAACGCCCTGTGTGCATGAGGCCTTAGGCCTTGCTGGTGTCTGCTGTGCTAGGGTCTATGTTGAGGAAAGGCCCAGGTTTCTCATCTCACAGAAAGTGCTGTAAACCCTCTGAAGATAAAGAGATGGTCTAGTTGATGGCCTTTGATCTACCTTAATATGCCTACAATGGCATTTTTATTGACAAACCCTGCAGTGTCTGCTGTACTAGGGTTTATACTGGGGTTGCATGGTGACAATACCCTGTCTGATATGCTTCCCTTGTAGACCCTCTTGTGATAAGCCACTTGCTTGACTCTGATCTGTCCTGGAGACCCTGTCTAGTAGAAATTAGCAAACAAAAGACCCAGGGTGCCCTTCACTTGCAGCCTTGTAGACCCTCTGGAGAAGGACCCCCTGCTTGCCTCTGATCCTGCATTCCTTCTGTGACAATTGGACTGGCAGACCTTGCCAGCATCCGCTGTACTAGGGTCTAATCTGGGGTTGCATAAGGACACAAACTCTGTCTAAGAGAAGCAAGCATATGAAAGGCCAGTGGTACTGCAGATGCCTGGAGACAAAGATATGGATACTTGCTTGCCTCAGATCCTACATGTGCAATATGACAGGCAGACCTTGCCAGTCTCTGCTGTACTAGGGTCTATGCTGGGGGTTGCATAGGGAAACAATCTCCTGTCTGATGGAATGCAGCAGAGGAAATGTCCAGAGTGCTGTGCTGCCACTCTGGAGACGAAAAGATGGACCACTTGCTTGCCTTTGATCCTGGAGCCTCTACATATCCATTAGGACAGGTTGATTGGCAGACCCTGCCAGTGTCTGCTGTACAATGGTCTATGCTGGGAGGGCTGCATAGGGACACAATACCCTGTCTTATAGAAGGCAGCAGACACAAGGGCCAGGAGGCCCCTCATGTGCAGCTTTGTAGACCCTCTGGAGATGGACCCCTGCTTGCCTCAGTTCCTGCATACCTACAATGGCATTTTGACCTTGCCAGTCTGTTGTACTAGGGTTTATGCTGGGGTTGCTCAGGGACACAATCTCCTGTGTGATAGAAGGCAGCAGAGAAAGTCCACAGTGCCGTGTAGCCCCTCTGGAGATGGAGACTTACTCACCTCTAATCCTAGATTCCACATTGACATATTGATTGACAGACCTGCTGTACTAGGGTCTATGCTGGGGGGATTCAATCTCTTGTCTGATAAAAGGTAGCAAAGGAAAAGTTCAGAGTGCCATGTAGCCCCTCTGGAGACAAAAAGACTGGCAACTAGTTTACCTTGAACCCTGGAACCTCTACATGTCCAATATCACATGCTGATTGGCAGACTTTGCCAGTCTCTGCTGTACAATGGTCTATGCTGGAGTTGCATAGGGACACAATACCCTGTCTGATAGAAGACAGCAGAGGAAAAGTCCACAGTGCCATGTAGCCCATCTGGAGACGAAAAGACGAACCACTTGCTCACCAAAGATCCTGGATTCCACAATGACATATTGACTGGCAAACCTTTGCTGTACTAGGGTCTATGCTGGGGGGGGGGGGGGGGGTTGCAAAGGGATACAATCTCACATCTGATAGAAGATACCAGAGGCAGTGTCCAGAGTGCCATGAAGCCCCTCTGGAGACAAAAAGATGGCCCACTTGTTTATCTTGGATCCTCTACATGTCCAATATGTAGTTTGGTAGACCTTGCCGGTGTCACTGTACAATGATCTAAGCTGGAGTTGCATAGGGACACAATCTCCTGTCTGACAGAAGGTAGCATGCAAAAGGGCCAGAGGGGGCCCCTCACTTGGAGCCTTCTAGACCCTCTGGAGATGGACCCCAAGCTTTCCTCAGATCCTGGAGTCTACAATGACATATTGAATGGCAGACCCCGCCAGTGCCTCCTGTGCCAGTCTAATCTGGGGTTGCATAGGGACACAATCTCCTGTCTGATAGAAGGCTGCAGACACAAGTACGGGGGGGGGGGCCTCAATTGCAGCCTTGGAGACTCTCTAGAAATGGGCCCCTGCATGTCTACAATGATATTTTGGATTGTCAGTCTTTGCCGGGGTCGGCTGTACTAGGCTCTTTCCTGGAGGGTTGCATAGGGTAACGATCTCCAGTAGAGGAAAAGTCCAGAGCACCGTGAAGCCCCTCTGGAGACGATGGGACGGATCACTTCCTTGCCTCTGATTCTGGAGCCTACAATGACATATTGACTGGCAGACCCCGCCAGTGCCTCCTGTGCCAGAGTTTAATCTGGGGTTGCATAGGGACACAATCTCCTGTCTGATAGAATGCTGCAGACACACAAACCCCCGCCACCACCACCAACCAGCCATCTGAAAGTTTCTCCTGACACACAAGGCGCCCAAGGGGGGCGAGAACAGTCCTCGGCCTCAGACCGGACGGGGCCCCGGCTCCATGGGGGACATTTACTGCTCCGGTCTCAGGTCATTAAGCAAAACCACAAGCAGATGCTTCATATTACTCAAGCGTTTTACGTGCAGTCACTCGTCCCAGGGGCATTTCTCATGGCGCACCGCGGCGTTCTGCAATCTCATTTTTGCCACATTTACAAAAAGAGTAAAAAAAAAAACCAAAAAAAAAAACAAATCTAAAAAGTCAAACCTTTAAAACAAAAATAACGTAAAAAATACAGCTGATCCCAGGCGCACGTCTGTGGCAGAGGGGAACCCTGATTGTAAATCTGGATAAAGGCCAGTGAGCAGCGATACACAGATTCCCTATCACATTGGATCTCATAGAAGAGAGCACTTTGTGTCAGATGGCATCTCATGGAGAACTTCTAAAGGTTACATTGTATCCGTGCTGATGGGTGGGTAGAATGTAAATGGATCAGGAGACTCTTCTACTAGGCAATGGTCCTATGCTGATCTGGCTGTGTGTGACCAAATCTACCGATCTCTGATACTAAATGATAGATAGCGAGAGAGGCAATAAGAGTTTCTGATAGCACAGCCCAGGGGAGGTGTGCAGCGATCACATTATAAAGCAATGGTGCCAGGTCAGCAGAGTGATCCGTGGCAGAAGAGCTGACACTCAGCCAGGCCGGTGCTGCCCCACCAGTAGGGGGCGCTGAGGAGCCTGGAATGCAGAGGGGAGCGGGATGGACACATCAGCAATCTACATACACGCCGCATTGTGCCGGAGGGGGCGCCCCGTGCAGGAACAGACACCCCCCTCTGGAGGAGTGCAGGCTGGGGAGGGGGTGCATGGAATTTCTGGGGGGGGGGGGACTCGTACCTCAAACATGAGCCCGATGAGGACGCAGATGATGAAGAAGAAGCCGATGTCCGCATGGTTGTGGATGACGAACTCCTGGCTGAAGATGGGGTAAGTTTTCCTCCTTCTGAAAGCCATCTCCGGAGAGCCGAGCGATCCCCCTCCCTGTCCGCTCTACCGCTCCGCCGAGCCTGGCCCCGCCCCTCCTCCCCGGGACACACACGCCTTCCCCGGGATAGACACGCCCACTTAACACGCTGCTGCCCGCCCGCCCGGCTCTGACAGCCAGACCTGCTGCTGACTGTCCAATCACTGATCATCATCACTCACTGATCATCATTCATCATCACTCACTGATCATAATTCTCTCATCACCATTCACTGACACTGATCATCATTCACTGATCATTATTCTCTCATCACCATTCACTGATCATTATTCTCTCATCACCATTCACTGACACTGATCATCATTCACTGATCATTATTCTCTCATCACCATTCACTGACACTGATCATCATTCACTGATCATTATTCTCTCATCACCATTCACTGATCATTATTCTCTCATCACCATTCACTGATCATCACTCACTGATCATTATTCTCTGATCACCATTCACTGATCATTATTCTCTCATCACCATTCACTGACACTGATCATCATTCACTGATCATTATTCTCTCATCACCATTCACTGATCATTATTCTCTCATCACCATTCACTGATCATTATTCTCTCATCACCATTCACTGATCATTATTCTCTCATCACCATTCACTGACACTGATCATCATTCACTGATCATTATTCTCTCATCACCATTCACTGATCATTATTCTCTCATCACCATTCACTGACACTGATCATCATTCACTGATCATTATTCTCTCATCATCATTCACTGATCATTATTCTCTCATCACCATTCACTGATCATCACTCACTGATCATTATTCTCTGATCACCATTCACTGATCATTATTCTCTCATCACCATTCACTGACACTGATCATCATTCACTGATCATTATTCTCTCATCACCATTCACTGATCATCACTCACTGATCATTATTCTCTGATCATCATTCACTGATCATTATTCTCTCATCACCATTCACTGACCATTATTCTCTCATCACCATTCACTGATTATCACTCACTGATCATAATTCTCTCATCACCATTCACTGACACTGATCATCATTCACTGATCATTATTCTCTCATCACCATTCACTGACACTGATCATCATTCACTGATCATTATTCTCTGATCATCATTCACCGATCATCACTCACTGATCATTATGCTCTGATCATCATTCACTTATCATTATTCTCTGATCATCATTCACTGATCACTGATCATCATTCACTTATCATTATTCTCTGATCATCACTCACTGATCATTATTCTCTGATCATTATTCACTGACTATACTGATTACACCTATCACACACTGACTCTAATCACAGTGCAGACCCTGACTACACTGACTATACTGACACTCATCACTTTACAGACAATGACTACACTGACAGGGATGACCCTGATAACACTCTACTCTCAGTCTCATTTCCTCTCCCATCCTCTCACCTCTGAAATCTCCCATCCCATCCTCTCCCACATCTCTCTAATCTCTTCTTCTCTCCCATCCCCTCTTCTATGAAATCCCCTATCTAATTCCATCTTCTCTCATCTCCTCTATTACACCTCCTCATCTCTTACATCTCAGCTCCTCTCACATCCCAGCTCCTCTCCTATCTCCTCTCACACCCCCTCTCCTCTCCCGTCGCTTCTCCTCTCCCATCCCCTCTTTTCTCACATCCGCTCTCCTCTCCCATTTACTCTCCTCTCACCCTCTCCTCTCCCATCTCCTCTCACATCCATTCTCCTCTCCCATTCCCTCTTTTCTCACATTCGCTCTCCTCTCACCCTCTCCCATCTCCTCCCCTCTCACATCCCCTCTCCTCTCCCATCCCCTCTTTTCTCACATCCTCTCTCCTCTCCCATTCCCTCTCCTCTCCTATTTCCCCTCTCCTCTCACATCCATTCTCCTCTTCCATCCCTTCTTTTCTCACATTCTCTCTCCTTTCCCATTCCCTCTTTTCTCCCATTTCTCCTCTCCTCTCATATCCCTCCCCTCTCACATTCATTCTCCACTCCCATCCTCTCTTTTCTCACATTCCCTCTCCTCTCACATCATTCTCCTCTCTCATCTCCTCT
>BLSH010064947.1:278878-313199 GCA_018402905.1 Glandirana rugosa
GTTATTTTTATTTATTTATTTTGTTAGCTTAAAGAAGTATTTAAATCCAGTTATACATAAGACGATGTATAAAAACCATTTTTTTTTTAGGTTATTCGTATATAACTAACCAAATACACTTGTAACACTGGTCAGGCACACATTTAACCCTTTGATCGCCCTAGATGTTTAACCCCTTCCCAGCCATGCTGATGACCAGCCAGTATCATTAGTACAGTGACAGTGCTAATTTTTAGCACTGATCAATGTATTAGTGTCACTGGTTCCCACAAATTGTCAGTTAGTGTCAGACTATCCGCCAGACTATCGTAGTCCTGCTATAAGCCATTACTAGTATAAAATAAATCAATAAATAAAAATTCCATAAATATATCCCATAGTTTGTAGACGCAATAATGTTCACATAAACCAATCAATATATGCTTATTGGATTTTTTTTTTACCAAAAATATGTAGCAGAATACATATTGACCTAAATTTATGAAGAAATTCGATTGTTTTATTTATTTATTTTTATTGGGAATGTTTTGTAGCAGAAAGTAAAACATATTGTTTTTTTTTTTTTTTTCAAAATTGTCTGTCTTTTTTTGTTTATAGCGCAAAAAATAAAAAACACAGAGGTGATCAAATACCACCAAAAGGTCTATTTGTGGGAAAAAATTACAAAAAATTCATATACAGTATCTCACAAAAGTGAGTACACCCCTCACATTTTTGTAAATAAATGTGTACATTTTTGTAAATATTTTATTATATCTTTTCATGTGACAACACTGAAGAAATGACACTTTGCTACAATGTAAAGTAGTGAGTGTACAGCTTGTATAACAGTGTAAATTTGCTGTCCCCTCAAAATAACTCAACACACAGCCATTCATGTCTAAACCGCTGGCAACAAAAAATGTGAGTACACCCCTAAGTGAAAAATGTCCAAATTGGGCCCAATCGCTCTCACGCTCTCATACTGGTCACTAAAAGTTCAACATGGCACCTCATGGCAAAGAACTCTCTGAGGATCTGCAAAAAAGAATTGTGCTCTGCATAAAGATAGCCTAGGCTATAAGAAGATTACAGAGACCCTGAAACTGAGCTGCAGCATGGTGGCCAAGACCATACAGCGATTTAACAGGAAAGGTTTCACTCAGAACAGACCTCGCCATGGTCGACCAAAGAGGTTGAGTGCACATGCTCATATCCAGAGGTTGTCTTTGGGAAATAGATGAATGAGTTCTGCCAGCATTGCTCCAGAGGTTGAAGGGGTGTGGGGGGGATCAGCCTGTCAGTGCTCAGACCATACGCCGCACACTGCATCAAATTGGTCTGCATGGCTGTTGTCCCAGAAAGAAGCTGCTTCTAAAGATGATGCACAAGAAAGCCTGCAAACAATTTGCTGAAGACAAGCAGACTAAGGACATGGATTACTGGAACCATGTCCTGTGGTCTGATGAGACCAAGATAAACGTATTTGGTTCAGATGGTGTCAAGCGTGTGTAGCAGCAACCAGGTGAAGAGTACAAAGACAAGTGTGTCTTGCCTACAGTCAGGCATGGTGGTGGGAGTGTCATGGTCTGGGGCTGCATGAGTGCTGCCGGTACCGGGGAGCTACAGTTCATTGAGGGAACCATGAATGCCAACATGTACTGTGACATACTGAAGCAGAGCATGATCCCCTCCCCTTCGGAGACTGGGCCGCAGCCGCAGGGCAGTATTCCATCATGATAACGACCCCAAATACACCTCCAAGGTGACCATTGCCTGGCTAAAGAAGCTGAGGGTAAAGGTGATGGACTGGCCAAGCATGTCTCCAGACCTAAACCCTATTGAGCATCTGTGGGGCATCCTCAAATGGAAGGTGGAGGAGCACAAGGTCTCTAACATCCACCAGATCCGTGATGTCGTCATGGAGGAGAGGAAGAGGAACCAGTGGCAACCTGTGAAGCTCTGGTGAACTCCATGCCCAAAAGGGTTAAGGCAGTGCTGGAAAATAATGGTGGCCACACAAAATATTGACACTTTGGGCCCAATTTGGACATTTTCACTTAGGGGTGTACTCACTTTTGTTGCCAGCGGTTTAGACGTTAATGGCTGTGTGCTGAGTTATTTTAAGGGGGCTGCAAATTTACACTGTTATACAAGCTGTACACTCACTACTTTACATTGTAGCAAAGTGTCATTTCTTCAGTGTTGCCACATGAAAATATAGAATAAAAATTTTATAAAAATGTGAGGGGTGTACTCACTTTTGTGAGATACTCTGGGGTTGATTTATTAAAGCTGGAGAGTGCAATAACTGGTGCAGCTTTGCATGCTAGCCAATCAGCTTCTAACCTCAGCTTGTTCAATCAACCCCTCAATGTACAGCGTTGCATGACCGCGCAATTGTCAGTTAAAATTTCTCAGTGCTGTATTGCAAAAATGGCCTGGTCATGTAGGAAGGTAAATCTTCCGGAGGGCAAGTGGTTATACTTTAATGCAGAGTCTCATATCTTTCCTGTGCCAGTCACCTCAATCCACAATGGAACATCGCCTTGAATTCTCTGCAAATTTCCTTGTGGCGCCGCTTAGAGTCACACAATTTCCTGGGACACTTTACAGTGGAAGCTCTGAAATTCCTGCAGTGGATTTTGGATTGCTATGCATATAAGCAATCAATGCTTATATGCATGATATGAGTTCTCTTGCAGACAGAGGCCTGGTTTGCAGCATGCAGTAATCTGCAGACATGTCCGTGCCGTTCTCCAGGATTCCAGGCCCTCCACAGCTGGCACAGGACAAACACAGCTGAACACATTGGCAGCACAGCGCAGACTTCTCTGAATATCTTTGTTAAACAAACTGAACCTGAACTCCCCTATGTCATCCTTTCACAGCCCTCCATCCCCACCTGTGTACAGTTCCAGTCTGTACATTAGGGCCCCATGCACACAGGATGTTTTATATCCTCCCCTGGACGCCTTTGCTCCAGGGGAGAAAAAAGCAGCATAAAAAAATGTGCACAAAGCCACATGTAGGCGCGCCAAGCGCTTGAGCATTCATTCATTTCATTAGACAGAATATTAACCACTTCAGTACCGGTCTTCCTGCTCAGGCCAATTTTCAGCTTTCTGTGCTGTCGCATTTCGATTGACAATTGCGCAGTCATTCAGCACTGTACCCAAATGAAATTTGTATAATTGTTTCCTCATAAATAGAGCTTTATTTTGGTGGTATTTGATCACCACTGGGGTTATTTATTTTTTGCTAAACAAATGAAAAAAGACCGAAAATTTTGAAAAAAAAAAGTTTTTCTTGGGCACTGATGAGGTGGCACTGATGAGGAGGCGCTAATATGCAGCACTGATGGGTACAGATAGGCAGAATTGATGGGCACTGATAAGCGGCAATGATGGGCACTGATAGGCAGCACTGATAAGGACGAACTGACAGGCATTACTGATGGGCATTGATTGATATCACAGATGGGCACTGGTAGACATCACAGGTGGGCACTGATTGGCATCGCAGGTGAGCACTTGTGGCACTGGTGGGCATCACAGGCAGGCACTGGTGGGCATCACTAATGGGGCTGCCCTGATTATCAGTGCAGACCCCCCCTGTCAGGAGACCCACTTATCGGCTCTCCTCTACTCACACCCTGTCAGCAGTGAATAGAGGAATGCCGATAACCAGCACTTCCTGGTAATGCTGTGATTGCACACAGCTGATCACATGGTAAAGAGCTTACGTCATAGGTGTGACACACCGCACTACCGATCGTGGCTTGTTCCACTGGATGTCATATGACATATGCATCGCATAGTAGCCCATTATGTGCCACTTACCTGCAAACGAAGCCTGCGGCGTCCAGTGATGTCCCCGCTCCAGGCCGCGTCCATCTTCTGTCCCTCCTCCTTCTGGGGCCGCGACTCCGCATGCATGCGGGAGCCACTAGTCATGGCACAAGGTCAGTGGAGAAACGGCACTGAGGCTGTTTCTTCACTGCACATGTGCCGACATGACGTCGGCACATGCAAAACACTGCATATCTCCTGAACCGTGCAGGTTTGGGAGATATGCATTGCATCTACAGGTAAGCCTTATTCTAGAGGTTGACAACCACTTTAAAGTGCTATTAAACCCCAAACCAAAAATCTAATAGATTGCAGTTTACCAATAATTAGATGTGGTGGCTGCATTAGTTTTCTTTTTTTCCCCTGTGTTTTCACCTGGTGATCTGGCCAGTAATACACCTCCTGTATTAGAGTGCCCCTACTGGATGAAGGAGCACAGGAGGCAGTTACAGCAAACATTTTTTTTGGGGGGGTGGGGGGTGATAAAGGTTTTATATGAATAAATAAAAGCTGATCATTCTAACTGGGCAGATCACCAGATGAAAATGGAAGAAAGAAAGCCTAAAAAAGAAAACGAATACAGCCATCACATCTAAGATTTGGCAATAAATAAAAATACTGTAAATGTTTGTTTTTGGGTTTAATACTGCTTTGATTCATTCTGGCCATTGGAATGAATGAACGCCCAACCACTTGATGCGCCTAAAGCTAAAACATAATGAGACACGTTAAACATTTTTTTAAAGCTGGAATGCTCCTCTCCTGAATGCGCTGGGCCTTTTTTTTTTTCTGCCTCTAAATGCCTGTAAACATGTGCATGGATACATAGGCTAACATTGAAGGCATTTAGAGGCCAAAAAAATCAAAACACCCCTAAAAACAGCATCCTGTGTGCAACAAATATATAATTTAAGTGGTTGTCAACTCGTGACAACTACTTTAACCTACAGGTAAGCCTATAATAAGGCTTACCTGTAGGTCCCGGGAATATCTCCTAAACCTGCACGGTTTAGGAGATATACAGTGGATTGCTGTTGCCGACATAATTTCGGCACATGCGCAGTGAAGAAACGGCCTACGTGCCATTTTTTCGTGCCGTGACTGGAGGCTCCCGCATGGGAGTGACATCACGCGACTCCGGCCAGTCACAGAACCGGAGTCGCGGCCCCGGAAGGAAGAGGGGCTGAAGATGAACAATGGAAGTTACTATACTACCTGTGTAAAAATTTACTAAGCGGCCAGTACGACAATTCTTAACAGAAATTGAAAAGATGATAGGAACACCACAGTGCTAAAAAATCATGTATAAATTCCACTGGTGCATAAACATGTGCGAATAAATTAGTGGTAATAAGGTGCATAAACATGTGCAAATAAATTAGTGATAATAAGGTGCATAAACATGTGCAAATAAATTAGTGATAATAAGGTGCATAAACATGTGCAAATAAATTAGTGATAATAAGGTGCATAAACATGTGTGAATAAATTAGTGATAATAAAGTGCATAAACATGTGTGAATAAATTAGTGATAATAAAGTGCATAAATATGTGCAAATGAATAGCAACAGATACCAATATATAATTAGCATCAAAATTGTAAACCGATAAAAGTCTCATAAAGTGCAAATAAATAAGTGAATAGGCCAATCAGGTAGTGTTCAAAAAATCCCAAGAAGATCTGCATAATCCTGTTGTGAACGCACTCTTCTATACAGCCTGTCAGAGGGTATAGGTCAGGGATAAGCAATTAGCGGACCTCCAGCTGTTGCAAAACTACAAGTCCCATCATGCCTCTGCCTCTGGGTGTCATGCTTGTGGCTATCAGTGTCTTGCTATGCCTCATGGGATTTGTAGTTCTGCAACATCTGGAGGTCCGCTAATTGCATATCCCTGTAGGTCATGGCTTCAAACATCCACCCGCATGCAGTGCAGACTCTTACCAGAATCAGGGGCGGCTCTACCACTAGGCGGAGTAGGCGGCTGCCTAGGGTGCACTGCCACCTAGGGGCGCCTGGCCACTGTTGATCTGTCACTGGCTGCTCTGCATTGATTCATGTAAAAACTGACACTGTCTGACTGAGATAATGAGATTGTATTATCACATGCCATTTGCAAATGTATATAGAAATAGTGACTGATCTGACAAATACCTCCCCTCCGCCCCCACCCCCCGTGAGGTTGTATTTGATGGGCACAGGTGAAGCTGTATTTGATGGGCACAGGTGAAGCTGTATTGATGGGCACAGGTGAGGCTGTATTGATTGGAGCTGGTGAAGCTGTATATGATGGGCACAGGTGAAGCTGTATTTGATGGGCACAGGTGAAGCTGTATTTGATGGGCACAGGTGAGGCTGTTTTGATTGGTGCTGGTGAAGCTGTATATGATGGGCACAAGTGAGGCTCTATTGATTGGTGCTGGTGAAGCTGTATTTGATGGGCGTTGGTGAGACTGCATTTGATTGGCGCTGATCAGGCTGGGCAGGGAAAAGGGGGTGGAGTCAAGGGTGGAGCCAAGCGGGCGGCAAAATGAGGTTTCGCCTAGGGTGTCAAAAATCCTTGCACCAGCCCTGACCAGAATGATCTGCGTATGTGCACATAGGATACCAAGTGGATCCGACCTCAGGGACTCCAAGGTTCCACCTCTGCACCTTGGTCTTTGTATATCAAATTATCGCTCCACAGGACACCAGAATCAGCATGCACCAAAACGGTCCAAAATAAAGTGCTGGAGAAGACCTCAGTAGGAACAAGAAGTACTACATAGTGTGATACCGTTTAAAAATCAAATTTATTAAAAAAACAATCGCACTTACATGCTATAAACTTGTTAAACACGATATGGAATTCCAAAACAACAGATGACTGCACGGTTTAGGAGATATACAGTGTATTGCTGTTGCCAACGTCATTTCGGTACATGCGCAGTGCCACTCCTTCACTGAGATCGTGCCATGACTGGCGGCTCCCACGCGGGAGTGACATCACGCAACTCCGCCCAGTCACAGAGCCGGAGTCGCGGCCCCGGAAGAAAGAGGGGCTGAAGATGGACGCTGCCTGCACAGGGGACAGCGTTGGACATCGCAGGCTTTGCTTGCAGGTAAGTGACACATAATGGGCTACTATGCGATGCATAGTAGCCCATTATGCATCTACTTTGCAGGGGAATATAGAGGAAGTAAACCCCACCAGGGGTAAAAACTGACATATGATTGTGAAAGGGTTTTGGCCACAGCCCTTTACAGTACTGAGGTTTTAATCGAACTTGATTTTTTTTTACCCATAAGCACTGTATAACCAACAATCTTGCAGTGACACCAAACTGGTTTTCAAAAAAATTTCTATTCAAGTTTGTATTCTTAGAGCACTTTCACACTGGGGGCGGTGGGTCGTTATCGGTAAATCTTCGCTGGTTTCAGCGGGGATTTACCACTGTTACAGCGGCGCTATGGCGGCAGCAGCTTTGCATTTTTAACCCCCCACAGTGGGTTAAAACAGCTTAAAAGTGCCGGCGATCCGTGCTTCCGAGGCGGTGTGCAGCCGCTTTGGAAGCGCTGCCCCATTGTGGTATATTACCGCTTACCGCACCGCCCCAAAGATGCTGCACCGCCCCAGTGTGAAAACACTTGGGCTTTCACATTGGGGTGGATGGGGAGGGATTTTTGAGGTGCTTTACAGGCACTATTTTTAGCTAAATAGCGCCTGTAAAGCGCCTCAGTGTGAAGGCCACAAATTCTTTTTTTTTTTCGCCACTGTGATCTAATTTCCTGTTAGAGGGTGGCTACATTTGTTCTCCCTACCTTTGCTCACTCTCGAGATCGACAATGGGATGTGCATACAGCAGTGCACATGACTGCAAATACCATGCAACTCATTCCAAACAAAGGGGAGCGAGGGGGGGAGGAGCGGTTCAGGAGCTCACAGAGGACATTACAACATGCGCATTATTCTCACCTAGGCGAGAAGAAAGGAAGTGCGGCACTGCAGCAAAAAAAAAGAGTCAAAAGCTCTTAACCAGTTCCCGCTCGGCCTATAGCAAAATGACAGCTGGGCAGGGCTTTTGTCGATCCGGGTGGGCGTCACATTCTGCATGCACGTTCTGTCACTGGCTGTGTCCATTAGACACAGCCGATGAGTGATTGATCAGGGTACCGGACTGCTGCTGGTACCATATGATCACTGTGACCAATCATAGCAGATCACATGACAATTGTAAACTATGGATGGCTTCCTTTCATGCCATCCATTGTGTACAATGTTTTATATAGGGTGGCGCTGGATTTGTGGTTATACATTGTGTACAATTGTGTTGCTAGCTGTGATTGGTCACAGGGATCACATGGTACAATAAGGGCCAATCACAGCCCATGTGTACCATATGATTAGCTCTGGCTAATCACAGCTAATCACACCAATACACACGGAATCAATCAGGTTAATTCAGTAACAATGATTGCTTATACCAGTGAAATGTGTGAAAAAAAGTCCTGATTACTTCCCCAGAGTAGTACGGTGTTACTTTGGTGATAGTGTGAAAAATCATTTTTTAAAAAAAAAGAAAAAAATGTAATAAAGAAAAAACCAAATTGAAAAAAAATATTTTTTACACTGTCAACAGTCAGTGTCCCTGATCACCACCACACCAGTCATATACTGATGCTGTACTGCACTAATGATAATATGTAAAAAAAAAAAGTGAACATTTATTTTTAATTTCTTCATTCTCTAAAAAAATTGTGACAAAAAATCACAACTTCAAAAAACTTGCCATGCCTTTTACTAAATACCTTGGACTGTCTACTTTCCAAAAAGGGGTCATTTGGGGGTATTTGTACTGTCCTGGCGTTTTCGAGACTCAAGAAATTAGATTTTATTTATTTTCAGATATATACCATAGTTTGTGGCCTCTATAACTTTCCAACAGACTAAATAATATACACTGATTGGGGTTATGTTCACCAAAGAAATGTAGCAGAATTTATATTGGCCAAAAGAAGAAGAAAGATTATTTATTTGCAAAATTTTATAAAAGAAACAAAGAAAAATAGTCTTTTTTCATTTATTGAGCAAAAAAATAAAAAAAAACCCAGTGGCGATTAAATACCACCAAAAGAAAGCTCTATTTGTGTGAAATAAATTATATAAATTTCATTTGGGTAGAGTGTAGGGTTGCCACCTTTTCTTCAAGTGAAACCCGAACACTTAAGCAGCGCACAGCAATTTTTTAGTATAAACTATACATATATTTTTTGCTATTAAATAACATTTTTAATCATATGAAGTTAATAACAAGAGTCCCCCCCTTTACATCAGAGTCCACGGAGTTCCCCTTTTACATCTGAACTCACAGAGTACCCCTTTTACACCTGAGTCCGCAGAGTCCCCTTTCACTGTAAGGGGGAACTCTGCAGACTCTGATGTAAGGGAGAACTCTGTGGCCTCTGGTGTAAAGGGGAACTCTGATGTAATGGGTGCTCTGAGAACCCCGATTTACCTTAGTGTACACACAATCCAGATGTATCTGAGGCTGCTAGACTTCAAATTTCAGGCCCCACTTTCCTTTTCTGAGGCACAGCGTCGGGGATTGGAGTGAGGGCAGACAGAGAGGGGTAGGGAAGGGAGGAAGAGGTGCAGATCGAGCCCTCTCTCCTCTCCTGTCTGTGTGTGTGTTTGGGGAAGGGATTGTTAGTGCTGGCTTTGGGCAGTGTAAAAGAGAATGTAACAGAGTCTCTCAGCTGAGACAACTGCAGCCAGCAACCCTGCTGGGAAGCCATAGTCCAGTCTGAATAATGTGTCTGGGTTTCAGGCAGTCTGAAACCCGGATGCAGGATTCCAAACCCGAACTGTCTGGGTTAATCCCGGACAGATGGCAACCCTAGTAGAGTGCTGTATGACCGCGCAATTGTCAAAGTGTGACAGTGCTGAAAGCTGAAAATTGTCCTGGGCAGGAAGGGGGTGAAGTGGTTAAAGAAGAATCCTAGATATAGATACTTTTACAGTGTTACATTGGTACAATGTAAGCTTGTACTGTATGTGTCATATCTGTGAGATCCCTTTGGAAGCTGGAAAGCACTGAAGAAGACATTGCTCCCCAAGGGATCTTCACTGGCTTCCAGGTCCTAGGCCGAGCAGCTGGCCTGCTGTGTTGTGAACACAGGACATTTTCATACGTGTGCGCTTAAACATGCTTTTAATGCATTTTTGGTGCGCTTCCTGGATTTTTGACTACCAGCATGCACCTGTGAAACATAGATATGCAACTTAAAAATCGCACCGAAATCGCTGACACGGTACAATTTTTATGTGCTCCCATTAACTTACAAAGGAAGGCGCATCTTGGTGCACTTTTGAAAAAGTGCGCCAAAGGTGCAGCATGCAGGACCTTTTATAACGCAGCGCAGTGATGTGAGCAGTTACATAGGATTTAAAGGGGAGTAGTTTTCACGCACCCTGGAAAGGCACAGAAAAAGCGCACTACTGTAAAGGGGCCTTAGTGATCACAGTTTTCTCAATAAATGCAAAGCAGTCTCTGATTGGACAAGGTGGAGAGTGGACATCGCTGCCCCATCTCTATATCTTGTCCACTTCACCCTACATAGCTAAAATTATTATTTCTAGTCCCTGGTAATTGTTTCTATATGTAAATAACAAATAATACATACATACAAGTCCACTATGGAGTCCAGCCTTGTCCTCCTTCCAGTCCCACGCGACTAGCCTGGACCATCTCCCGTGTGCGCAGATACACTGTGGGTCTTTGCCAGGTCTATGGGTTCCTCTCCTGGCCTGGTCTCCACTATGGACACTGCAGTACACACCAAGGAACTCTACTAAGGACACCAAGGGCCCCACTAAATTTCTGTAAGTGTACGGAGGAACTGTGTGAAGCGTCCTATGGACTGTGCAGATTGTTCTGATGGAAAGTAGTGCTATCCCCACAAACCAGTACCTGGGTGTGTGAAAACCGCAAGTGTATAGTAAGATAAGTGATTTGTGCTTCAAGGCCTCAGGCCACCTAAAACCAGCTAGACCTGGAAGACCTCCAAGATGGCGGTGTATACAAGTTACACCAAAGTATAACACATGTAAAAATTTCACTGTTTAAAAAAACGGTTCTAAAAGATTTAACGTGATGCATTGTTTTCTGGAGTCCATTATACCTACAACCCCCCCCCCCCCCGCCCCCCAACGTTCACCAAACATATATCATGAACATAGCCTGGTCTACATGACAATTTCACAATATTGTATAATTCGTTAGTGACGGTGAAGGTTTTTTCACGTGTTTCTCAGATAGACTCTGCTTCATCAGGAGATGGAGGAGATGAATGTATCAACACATTTTGCACAGCCCTTAGAGATGCCATGTAGCCAACAATAGAGTGCATGTAGACTAAACAGGCTGCAGAAGACCAGCAGCACTGAAATGTAACATACAATTAATAAAGGGCTAAAACAAGTATTTTATTTTACAAAAATGGCAATTGTTAATGCATTGTATAAAGCCGACTTTGTCCAATAACCGCCCCATAGATAAAGGTAGTATGCGCAGCACCCTAGGGCTCCAGATTCTAGGGGGGCCCTTGGGTATCCTTAAAAAAATCTGTACATCAGAAAGGTTTACACTTATGCAGGCCATACACAGAGCAAATTTATTTCCTGCAACCACGGGTCAGACAATGTTGACAGGGGAATCCCTCCCATTGAGCCATTGTATTCTCTCGGCACGGGAAGCCGTCCTCGCCAGGAGAACTCAGTGATTATTGCTAGCGACTACTGTATATCAGCCGCTAACAATAATCACATGTAAAATCCGGCAGGCTGGTTGTACCCAAGTTGATCAATAGACCAACTTGGGTACATTCAGCCTGCCCATAGATGATTCAAATCTTGGCCTTTTCCTGCTGAACGGATGGCCTAAGTTTATTTCCACATCTACAACTCCTATAGACTTTTTCCAGCCTTTGTATTCCACTGTAAAGTGTTTTGATAAGGTGAAAAAAATGTTCTTTCATTACATCACAACACAATGCAATGGGGTTTATTTACTAAAACTAAAGAGTGCAAAATCTGGTGCAGCTGTGCATTATGTACCCAATCCACTTTTAACTTCAGCTTGTTCAATCAAAGCTTTGACAAAAAAAAAATGGAAGCTGATTGGCTTCTGTGTAGAGCTGCACTCTCCAGTTTTAGTAAATCAACCCCAATATGTTCATGTCATTTTTACAGTAATTTTCAGTCACGAAAATCTGCATTTATTATTAAAATAATATCTGGTCTTTATTTAGTCACTTCCTACTATTGGGTGACCACACTGTCATCATCTTCCTATTCTTCTCCTGAGTTGTCACCCTATCATGTGCTGTCAGTGAAGTATAGGTTGCCATGTCAATGATCACATGTATGGTCCACCTGTGTCACCATCAGGAAGAAAAAGGTAAAACGGCACTCCACGGACAGTAAAAAGCTTGCTGTTTTATTGTCAGGCAAATGCAGGTAAGATATGAGGTAGACGCGTTTCACTCGTGTATAACAAGCTTAATCATCACCATCAGGAAGCCAATCCTGCACAATGATGTGCAACTGCAACAGCAGTGCATGTATATGTGTAGCCATATACTCCCTTGAGACTGGCTGGTAGTTGAGGTTCACCTTAAAGCTGCCCTCAATCACACCATATTTCACACATCCGTAGACACTGACCAGGCCGGCTCTTGTTTTTGTTATTTTATTTATGGGAAATAACTTGGATGGGGATAAGGGATGACTGTGGGATGCCCAAAGAACTATATTACACAAAGTCCTGTATATGCCCACTTCCCTGCAGACTATCCCTCTGCAGACTGTTACTCCTCACAACTCTCCAGCACTCAACTTGCTGACCGTTTCTCCTACTGTTCTCTCTCCAGCACTGAACTTAGTAAATCATCACTCCATTACTTCTCTCCAGCACTGAACTTAGTTTCCAGCTTAAAAGGAAATTTATCAAGCTTCTCTATTTCTTTCTCTTCACCGCGGCTAGCACATGGTGAGGCCTACTCTCAGCAGAACCTCTGGAACACCCATTACAGGCTGGGGATCACAGGCCCCTGAATGTGTACCAAAAAGTACTTGAGTGCTAGCAGGGCCTTTGATGGACTACATCCAGCCCATCCTTCTTCCAGGTCCCACCGACCTGCTTTTCCTCAGTGACTCTTCTTTCCCTGAATTGGTTCCCAAGGTTCCCACAGACCATCCACTATTCCTCTCCCAGCCTGCTCCGGCACTTTCTCTTCCAGTTTCCAAGGACTGTCACTCAACAAACCAGTGGATACTTTAAAGTCTCTCACTGTGTAGCACCTCCGCTGTTCTCCTGTTACCTGTGCGACTCCAGGAATCACCACCACTCCTGGCTGCACTCGAACCTCCAGGCCCCAAGGTCACCCTCCCCAGACTGGGGTGACCTCCCGGGTAGGGGCCTCCACAGAGCCTCTGCTACACCTCCAGACTTCCACCCGAAACTTCTTCCCAGATTGGGAGGCTTGCCCCCTGCCAATCCTGCTTGGGGATTGGTCAGGGCTCCTCAGAATACTCCAGATGGCGCTACCTATTTCCCAGCTCTCTGACCAGAAACCTTCCCCAGGTTTCTAGAAAGAAGTGGAAGGTTCTGGTGACCTCATCTGTTAAGTCCACTCAGTCCTCCCTGAGCCACTCCTCCAGCCCAGATCAAAACATTCAGGCCTGCACATTACAGTCAGGCCTGACTAAAATTTACCTCACCTAGCAAACCCTGCTAGAAAAACACACCTTTACTATGGGGGCGCTACATATGGATGGAAAAAGGCTGCAGGAGATCAGCAGAAATGCACTAAAAAAAGTGAAAATGTTATTTTTTAAATGACAAAAAAGTGGTGATTATTTATGATACACAAGGCTTCATGTTAAACCAGCTAGTATTTACTTTACCATGTAGCAAGTGAAAGCAGTTGTGTCAGCAGCTGTTGATGAAGGAAAAGGATGTTGTACAATCATTAAGTGATATCAAACTGCCAGCACTTGCTTTGTCTTCTGCTTTTCCATGACTCATGCACAGTGTCATAGATAACGCCTGTATTTCTGCAGTAAAAAATGTGCTGGTCATCACCTTTCACAGTTGGTCTTCTCACAAAGATCACTTCCTGCTTCTTTTTCTCTTGTTTTTAAATTCAATAAAGAGGTTTTCCTTCTTTGCAAATAAAGTGAAAATCATACAACAGACACCATGTTATCAATGGGCATGAGGGGAAAGGGGGTCTATGGGGACCTGCTGACTAGGCAGGTGCTGTGGAGCAATTCATCCTCAAAGTTCATAGCAGAAGCACTTATATGGTTTAGTTTGCAGCTCAGCTCTCCCCTTCTAGAAATGACCCATCAACTGAGCAACCTCTGCTTACACCAGTGGTTCTCAACTCCTGTCCTCAGGACCCACCAACAGGCCAGATTTTAAGTATTACCTTGGTGAGATGCAGCCTAGAACACTGCAATCACTGAGCAGCAAATTATATCACCTGTGATGTATTTCAGTTATCGTGCAAACCTGGCCTGTTAGTGGGTCCTGAGGACAGGAGTTGAGAACCACTGGCTTACACCAACCAGCACTGACTGGCTCACATCTCTCTGCTCCCCCTTCCCAACTGTGATTTAGCAGCTCAGCCTCCCCTGCTTCCCACTTCCAGCAACGACTCAGCAACTCACCTTTTTCTTCTTCCTCTCCCTACACCCTGCACTGACTCAGCAATGCTGCTCCCATCAAACAAAAATTACTCAGTAGCTTAGATGCCCCCTTTCAGCATTCACTCAGCAGTGGGGTTGCCAAGATTCATCCGGACAGTTCGGGTTTGGAACCATGCATCCGGGTTTCAGACCACCTGAAGCCCGGACACATTATTCAGACCGGACTATGGCTTCCCAGTGGGGTTGCTGGCTGCAGTTGTGTAAGCCGGGAGTGTCACTCCCTTTCATACTGCCCAAGGCCAGTACTAATAATCCCCCACCCACAGACAGAGAGGAGATCTACTAGTCTTACTCTCGCCCCTACCCGTCTGTGTCTGCCCACACTACAATCCCCGGCCTCAGAAAAAGAAATTTGAAGTCCAGCAGCCTCAGATACATCTGGATGAGAGGTGCTGACTGCCAAGGGGTGAGTGAGCTCCCCATCCATCCCTGTCTGTGACTGCCCCCCCCTTCTCTCTCCTGCCTTTGAGCGAGTACACTAAGGTAAATCAGGGTTCTCAGAGCTCCCCTTTACACCAGAGACCACAGTGTCCCCCCTTACATCAGAGTCATCTCCGTACATAAGAGTTCTCAGTATTCCTCCTTAAGACAGGGTTCCCAGAGCATCCCTTATGTTAGAGTCTCCAGAGTTCTCCCTTACATCAAAGTCTGCAGAGTCGTTGCCCCCCCCCAAACCATACGGAAACTCTGTGAGTTCAGATGTAAAAGGGGAACTCTGTGGATTCAGATGTAAAGGGAGAACTCTGCGGACATCCGATATAAAGGGGGAATATTGTGATTAATTTCATATGAGTCAAAATGTTATTTAATTGCAAAATATATGTATAGTTTATACTAAGTGTTTAGGTTTGACTTGAACAACAGGTGGCAACCTTACTCAGCAGCTCTCTTCTCCCTGTTTCTCTACCCCAGCAGTGACTTAGCAGCTCAGCTCCACCTCCCTACTGTGACTCAGCAGCTCAGCTCTCCTCCCCCTCCCTACTGTGACTAAGCAGCTCTCCTTCCCCTCCCCACTGTGACTCGGCAGCTCTGCTCCCCCTCCCTACTGTGACTCAACAAGCTTCCTATCTCTAATGAAAACAAAAATCATGAGTTCTAGGCAGGGTCTGTGCAAGGATTTTTGTCTACTTAGGCAAAGGTGCATTTTTTTATATGTCTCCTTATATGCTTAACCCCTTCGCGCTGACCGTATGCAAATATGTGGCCCCACTGGACTGGGCTTTTTTTCCGTGGGGCCACATATTTGTGTGTCTCCCTTTGTGCTGGGAGCGTGCTGCACAACGGCTCTCACCACGAGCCCCGGGCCTTGTTGTAAAGATCAGGACCTGAAACGTCTGATTACGGGCCACCCGATGGCTGTAATAGCCTCTGATTGGCTATCACAATGATCAGTCAGTGTGAGGCCCGCCCTTGTGTTTTCTGCCTCTTTGAATGGACAAGATAGATACATTGTATATTTCTCTGTCCTTGCAGAGATAGAAAAAAAATGATAATAATTAAAAAATAAATAAATAAATCCTAGATCAAGGTTTGATCTATGTCAGCCCCAGTTGTTTGGGTAAAGGTCAGGTTCAAAGGTCTGATCCACACCTATGCATTTTTAATGCTTTTTGTATTTTGCAGATTTGCACTACAGTCCATTTAACATGGTTTCCTATGGAACATGTTCTGTAGTGCAAATATGCAAACAGCACTAAACTGTGTCAGCGTGTTTTAGGTAGTATAAAAAAAAAAAGCAAAATGCTCACTATTGTTTCTGGGCTGTACTATGGGTACAAAGAACAAATAGCATACACATATGTGGTATCACTGCGATCAGCAGGAGGAGGAGAATTTAATTTAGGTTGTTCTTAAGTGGTAGGTTATGGTAGTAGCAAGAAATATACAGCTAAATTTTAAAAAAATGTTTTTTTTTTAAATATTTTGGGTCAGTTTTCCTTAGATGATAAAAAAAAAAATCAGGAGATATTCATTACCATTTACCACCAAAGCAAAAGCCCAATTTGCCCTGAAAAAAACAGAGTATAATTCACCTGGATACACAAAGTAGCTGTGATGATATGTACGGTTTTACTAACACCTGTAAATAATGCAAAATTGGGCTTAGGCATTAAGATTTGTTTTGCCCCACGAAAGGGTTAAAACATTTTTGGTTTAATTTTTATTTATTTTTACATAACTTTTATTGCTATCACATAGGGGTCCAATAGCCCCCTATGTGATAGTATATAGGTGACAGGTACTCATCATGGTGACACCCAGGGGGTTATTTGCTAATGCTAGAGAGGACAAAATCAGCTTCTAACTTCAGCTTGTTCAATTAAGCGTTGGCAATAAAACCTGGAAGGGAAGCTGATTGCTGATTTCCCTCTCTAACTTTAGTAGATAACAACTCCCCCCCCCCCCCCCCCCCGTGTATTACAGTCCGGATGCCTTCACTCTAATCTATTGAAGCCCATGGAACACAGGCCATGTTCCATCAACTGCTTCCCCCAGCACAGATCCTGGAGGATGACAGCTCTGGTCCAGGAAGTGACATCATACACGTCACTTCCTGGTCTGTGAACTGGAGGGAGTCTAAGTGGATGGAGGTCCGCTGAGCTCCCGCTGCCCTTCCCAGTGACACCCGCCGTGACCCGCAGGTGGGACAGTGGAGCCCGGTGAACATAGCGGGGGGGGGGGGCAGCACATCGCAGCTGTGGTGAAACTGATAGGCTGCTTCACAGCTGCTTGTATCACTTCCACATGAAAGCCGACAGTCGGCTTTACTAAAAAAAAAATATGTCTGCAGCACTGTGAAAATCCAAAATCCCCAGCAAGTGGCTGGGATTTGGATTTTACCGACCCCCCTATCCTGGTGCCCTGAGGGGGGGAGAGAATGACTTGAAAAAGAATTCAATCCAACACACCACACACTTTTTTCTTTAACCGCTGGCCCTAGAGTTGTCATCTGATCCCTTTAAACGCAAACACATATGAATTACACAGGTTCTGAGGCTAATTTAATGCAGATAAGACACCAAGTGAATTTAATTACCACCTTAATCAGCCACAGAACCTGTGTAATTATTATGTGTTTGGGTTTAAAGGGATGAGGTGGCAACCCTAGCTGGCCCCTACATCAATTCTGTGCACTGTAATGATGCAGAGGCAGGCAGATGGAACTACGACTGGTGGGGGGGACAAGACCTCCGACACACTCGGATGTGAGGATTCTGCTGGAGTCCATAGCTTTTGAGCAGAGTGAAGAGAAGTGATATTATGACGTTCAAGTTTATTTCAGTTGACAGACTCCAATGACCTAACCCACATGGGAGGGTCAACGGTAATACTGCACGAAAAAAAAAACTAACAAGAAATAAATCCCTGACGTGATCACTCACGAACCAGTCCACAACATCCTATAAAGGTCTCAGAGTATCTTACCATAAGTGTTAAACTGAAATAGATGGAGAAGGCTTAAGAAGAAAATCAAGGGCCTGAGTCATCTGCTGTAGAGGGTTCCTCCATCCATCTGGACCAGACCTTATGAAAACATATTCTTTCTACCTCTTTCTACCATCTCGGTAGAGAGGCAAATTAGCATTAATGAGGTGTCTCCAGAAAACGAGTGAAGGTGATGTTGGTTTCTTCCAATGCATGGCAATGGACTTTCATGCATCAAAAAGGGACAGTCCCAGGAATGTTCTCTCCACCACAGTAGGGTCCAGGTCATTCATCAAGCCCAGAATGTACACCCATGGCTCCAGTGGAAGGCGCATCTAAGCCACGTCATTTATTATACCCAGCACTGGACGAAAATCGAGAGAGAGATGGACAAGTCCAGAAGACATGAAAAGGTCACCTTTAGAAAGGTCAGAAAGGTCACATCTCTGACTTTTCAAAAGTTATTTATTTTAAATGAGACCGATAGTAAATAGGCCAATCATTCAAAGATAGATTTGGGAATGTAATTAGAAATTTGATTGTGAACGATCTGAAATCTTTCCACTCAAGCAGTTTGGTTTGGCTCTGATGCAATCTCTCAAAATCGATTGAAACAGGACAAGTGCAAATGACATGCCCAAAAATAGAACTGATTGTTGCATCAATACATCCATTGTATGGACATCTATGTAGCTAGATTAGTGTGCAGAAATATCAGACTCGGAAGGATGAACGATGTCAAATAAAGAACATATTCTGTGTAAAGTTCTTATCTTCCGTTAAGGGCTACAAGAATTCTTAAATAGCTGGGTTTTTCTGCCTTCTGTGGGAGGTTGGCACGATGGCAAACAAAAAATGATGACGTCAGCCACTGTATAACACTGCCTCTAACTGTTATGCCCTTATTTTTGAGCAAGCAGTACAAAGATCCAGTAACACAGAGAGACGGAACCCTTAGGGCCCCCATTAGAAATTGCCCCAGTAGGTATTTCAAAATTATAAATACATTTATTATATATAAAATAAAATATATAATTTATTATAAATTATATTATTATAATAGAAATTATCCGAATGTTTTTTTGGATTTCCGTTCTTATTTTTGGATTTTTGTTATTTCTAATTTTCGGATTTTAGGTTTTATTTTCAGATTTTCGTTCTTTTGAATTTTTGGATTTTCGTTTCTTAGAATTTTCGGATTTTCGTTCTTACTTTCGGATTTTCATTCTTTCAAATTTTCGTTATTTGAAATTTTCAAATTTTCGTTCATTAGGATTTTTGTTCATTAGGATTTTCAAATTTTGGATTTTCGTTTTTTCAAATTTTCGTTCTTTTACAAAAAAAAATTTGTGAAACGAATTTTCGTTATTCGGATGTTTCTGAATTCATGAAAATTCAGAATTTTGATGAAAAACGAATGGGGAACGAAACAAATTGCACATGTCCAATAAATACCTTATTGCACTCTCACAGTGACCTCACCAGACACAGCTCCCAGCAGTTAAATAAAAGTTCTCCAGGCCCCAGCAGCTCAGCAACAAGGACCAGGGATATAGAAGGGACTGTTTATTTATTTCAGGAGCAGGCAGAGCAGAGTAATTCTCTGTGCTGTTGCTCCAGACAAAAAAATTAAAGTTCCAGCCTGCCATGACAAATTGATATAGAAGAAGAGACCATAACTTTAATCCAATTGTCTGGAGCCACGGCACAGAGGATTACTCTGCCTGCTCCCGAAAATGAGACTCATGCCCAGTACAGGATGGCCAGCTGTGAATATATATATATATATATATATATATATATATATATACACTGTATATTTGCATATATAACACCCAAGCCACAGTTTTTTTTAGAGACCCAAGGAATTTGTTTTTAATTAGTAATTCTTCCACTGCTTCTTTCTTGTTGGTTTATCTGGTGATCATGTTGCTTTGCAATAAAAACCTGCCTTACAACCTGTTCAACCTCTTCATTTTTAATGCAAAAAAAAACAAAAAAAAACGCTCATCTCAGTTTAATCAATTGCCTACCCCAAATTAAATTTACAATGATCAAATTACCTGATACCAGGATTGACTCATCTGTAAAGGGCAGCTCTGGTGCAATTTGGCAGTTCTCAGGTGACCCAAAGAGGGGACAGTTGGTGTAACTTATTCCTGGCCAGTGCATGCTGGGATGGCTATATGTACCTTGTGGTATCTGATGTTCTGTCATTTAGATCTATTTCAGTCACATTTGCCCTTGCATGTCTTCATGAACTATTTGGTTTTAATTTGGACCAATAGAAATTCTAATGCCAGGACAGAGAGGGATGCAACCACTGAGGAATTCATGACCAGTTCTGGCATGCAAACACAGCCTTTGAGGTGAAGTGGGCAGTGGAAGTCACATTATACCTGCCCGGTGCATGCTGGAACTTCTCAGTGAAATTAGAAATTTCAGCATGACTTACACATTTGATTCCTGGTGGTTGAATGACAAAGGAAGGCGATACTTGGATTAATTGTTATGGTTTGTTTGTTCCAACAGATCAGAGAGCATATGGAACACCTTGGCCCAGAAAGACATAGCCACTAGGCATGTTCACCAGGTGTGTATACATGTTTCTGTGCTTCTACAATATTCCCATTTGCATGTAGCCCCCACAGTGCTGTGGAAATCCTGGCTGGGACCAGGAAACCAGAGGGCTAGGACTTTAATTAGTTTCCATAGCAATCATATTTTGGAAGCAAGCCTTTGTGGTCTGCCATATCTTTTTCCAGTCATCTTTGCCAAAAGTTATTTAGAGGTCTTCCTTCCACTTTCATGCGTATGACGTAGATCAGGTGTTGAGGAATTATTATTGAAAATAGCAAGGAGATCCTTCCTGGGAAATGTGAGTCTGTATGACATTCTTTGTTTAAAAGGTGTATTAGATAAGGTAGAGCTGGGTGGGTTGGTTAAGGATTCCAACATAAAGGGTTTACCTTGCAAGTATCTAAAAATTGTTGTATTTGTGGGTTTAAAAGGACCTTTCAGTATTTGAAAGGCTTTAATATTGTGTATTTGGTTTGTAAAACCTAAGGGCTTCCATTTTTTAAAATGTGCAAAGAAGTCATTACCTGGGGTGAATGCTGGGGTTTTTAAAGATAAACAGCAAGAAAAGTTGTGGGGAAAGAAAGCCATCAGAGTATTGTTATCCCATATACTGAGAGTGGTAGGTGATTTGATTAAAGATCTGCTTTCTGTGTTTGAGTCTAATGCAGTAGTCTCCAAACTTCCGGCCCGGGGCTGGATGCGGCCATTTTCTTGCTTCGATCTGGCCCTTGGGGTACTATTTCATTTACTGACACCAATGAAGGGCACAATTCCTCCCAATGATAGCAATGATGGGGCACAGTTCCTCCCAATGACGCAGCACAGTTCCTCCCAATTACACCAATGATGGGGCACTTTTCCTCCCAATTACACCAATGATGGGGCACTATGACACCAATGATGGGGCATTATTTCTCCCACTGACACTAATGAAGGGACACTATTCCTCCCACTGACACCAGTAATGGGACACTATATCTCCCATCGACACCAATAATGGAGCACTATTCCTCACACTGACACCAATGATGGGGCACTATTCCTTCCATCAACACCAATGATGGGGCACTATTCCTTCCATCAGCACCAATGATGGGGCACTATTCTTCCCACCGACACAAATGATAGAGTATTATTACTTCCACGACACCATTGATGAGGCACTATTCCTCCCACCCACACCAATGATGGGGCATTGTTTACTCCCACTGACGCCAGGACATTTTGTACTCCCACTGGCCCCCTTAAAGTCTGAAGGACAGTAAACTGGCCCTTTGTTTGGAAAGTTTGGAGACCCCTGGTCTAATCCAAAGGCGGTTATCAATTTGCAGAGGGTTGCAGCCCCCTGGTTCAAGGCTGACCCAGACTGGTGATTCCTACTCTGCATGGTATTTGAGAAGTTGGGAAAACTGGGCTGCCAAGTATTATTTTTGGATATTAGGTAGTACCAGGCCACCTTATTACCTTGTATTGTACAATATGCATTTCTTGATTCAGAGTTTTACCTTTCTAGATATATTGGAGTATTTGCCATTGGAAAATCCACATGAGATGTGGGGGGTCTCCAATTAGCAGCAGCACTCATAAATAGTACAAAAGCTTGGAAAAGCAAGTCATTTTTACAGCTAACATACTCTCAAAATAAGAGTGGTGGTATAATTTATATGTGGTAAGCACGTTGATGAGTTTTCCAAGCAGGGAAGGGTAGTTAGAGGCATAAAGGATGTCATAGGTGTTTGGTTTAGGTATCATCCAGATGCGGGAGCCACCAGTCACGGCACGATCACAGTGAAGAAACGGCACGGAGGCCGTTTCTTCACTGCGCATGTGCCGAAAGTACATCAGCACATTTAGTACACTGCATATCTCCTGAACCGTGCAGGTTTGGGAGATATGCAGGTCACCTACAGGTAAGCCTTATTATAGGCTTACCTGTAGGTTAAAGTGGTTGTCACAAGTTGACAACCACTTTAATACAGTGGTCAGTGCTAATACTATACTCTATCACTGTACTAATGACACTGGCTGGGAAGGGATTAACATTTAGGGCGGTGAAGGATTTAAATGTGTGCCTAACTACAGTATCTCACAAAAGTGAGTACACCCCCTCACATTTTTGTAAATATTTTATTATATGTTTTCATGTGACAACACTGAAGAAATGACACTTTGCTACAATGTAAAGTACTGAGTGTACAGCGTGTATAACAGTGTAAATTTGCTGTCCTCTCAAAATAACTCAACACACAGCCATTAATGTCTAAACCGCTGACAACAAAAGTGAGTACACCCCTAAGTGAAAATGTCCAAATTGGGTCCAATTAGCCATTTTCCCTCCCCGGTGACATGTGACTTGTTAGCGTTACAAGGTCTCAGCTGTGAATGGGAAGCAGGTGTATTAAATTCAGTGTTATCGCTCTCATTCTCCCATACTAGTCACTGGAAGTTCAACATGGCACCTCATGGCAGAGAACTCTCTGAGGATCTGAAGAAAAAGATTGTTGCTCTATATAAAGATGGCCTAGGCTATAAAAAGATTGCCAAGACCCTGAAACTGAGCTGCAGCATGGTGGCCAAGACCATACAGCGGTTTAACAGGACAGGTTCCACTCAGAACAGGCCTCACCATGGTCGACCAAAATAGTTGAGTGCACATGCTCAGCGTCATATCCAGAAGTTGTCTTTGGGAAATAGACGTATGAGTGCTGCCAGCATTGCTGCAGAGGTTGAAGGGGCGGGGGGTCAGCCTGTCAGTGCTCAGACCATACGCCGCACACTGCATCAAATTGGTCTGCATGGCTGTCATCCCAGAAGGAAGCCTCTTCTAAAGATGATGCACAAGAAAGCCTGCAAAAAAGTTTGCTGAAGACAAGCAGACTAAAGACATGGATTACTGGAACCATGTCCTGTAGTCTGATGAGACCAAGATAAACGTATTTGGTTCAGATGGTGTGAAGCGTGTGTGGTGGCAACCAGGTGAGGAACAAAGACAAGTGTGTCTTGCCTACAGTCATGCATGGTGGTGGGAGTGTCACGGTCTGGGGCTGCATGAGTTCATTGAGGGAACCATGAATGCCAACATGTACTGTGACATACTGAAGCAGAGCATGATCCCCTCCCTTCAGAGACTGGGCCGCAGGGCAGTATTCCAACATGATAAAGACCCCAAAGCCACCTGCAAGACAACCACTGCAGCTGAGGGTAAAGGTGATGGACTGGCCAAGCATGTCTCCAGACATAAACCCTATTGAGCATCTGTGGGACATCCTCAAACGGAAGGTGGAGGAGCGCAAGGTCTCTAACATCCACCAGCTCTGTGATGTCCTCATGGAGGAGTGGAAGAGGACTCCAGTGGCAACCTGTGAAGCTCTGGTGAACTCCATGCCCAAGAGGGTTAAGGCAGTACTGGAAAATAATGGTGGCCACACAAAATATTGACACTTTGGGCCCAATTTGGACATTTTCACTTAGGGGTGTACTCACTTTTGTTGCCAGCGGTTTAGACATTAATGGCTGTGTGTTGAGTTATTTTGAGGGGACTGCAAATTTACACTGTTATACAAGCTGTACACTCACTACTTTACATTGTAGCAAAGTGTAATTTCTTCAGCATTGTCACATGAAAAGATATAATAAAATATTTACAAAAAATGTGAGGGGTGTACTCACTTCTGTGAGATACTGTACATGTAATGTGTGTATTATGTGCTGCTTTGCAGGAAAAAGAAGCAGAGAGATCATTCCTTCTGTACAGAGCCCTGTGTTGATAGAACACAGCCACTCAGTAAGTCATGGCTATGAATCATTGGCCAGGAACTGCTGACAGACTCCCGCTGTGTACAATCACAGCAAGTGTCGTGGGGGCAGGAGGGGGGCGCACATGCACATACCCTAAACCTGGAAACAGGCAACCACGAACCAGTACGTTGCTTCCCCTGCACAGGCCGCCCGTCCCCAGTACATTGCGGGCGGGCCGCAAGTGGTTATAATATATACTTATATAATTATAGCATAACCCAGTAGTTTTAATAGCCTGTACTATATCAGCAGCTGTGATTGGTTGTTATACAGTAGTAAGTCTAGTTTGGAGTGGGGTATGGCAGGCAAATTAATTTGGGTAGAGATGTTTTCAGCTGATATTTAATAGAACAAGGCCATTGGGCAGTAGGGAGAGTAGCAAGGTGATGTCTAAATTCCTGCAGGATGTTTGTTATATTGCTGGTAGAGTTGTTTTTGCCTAATTTAGGGTAGCAGTGGCGTAATCACTGGGCTGCACATTCAGTAACTTGAGCAGAGCTGTGGGAGGAGTCTGGCAGGCTCCACCCACTTCAGGCTGCCTGCAGATTACTATAGAGGGGGCGGAGACAAGACCAGTCGCCCTGCACAAGGAGAGAGAGCAGCAGTGAGCGGTCTTTATTACAGGAAGCTCCTGTGCAGAGGTAAAGTTGCACTCTGGATTACTGCACAGATCTGGGAGAAATACACAAAGCTCACCAAGACGAGGAGAAACACAGGACTCTTGTAGTTAGACAAAATTTGCTTATGGATATGCTTATGGAAAATCCATATAAAAACGACACCATCAATAAACCTATTACACCTTATGAGCTTTGAGCTTAGCCTGCCCTCCTGCTAGACAAACCTGGATAACCAAATATAAATATATATATAGATTTGTATTTATTGATGACATCAATGCGAGCATTATTTAAGTTTTTTTGGTTATTGATAATTTTACATTATTAACTATTTTGGGCAATCTTTCTTTTGAGTGATTTGAGTTACATGCATTTTAAAGTGGAGGATTCAGTAAGGGACTGAGTACTATAAATTATGGTTTTAAGAATTACTACACTATATGAGTTTTTATTTTTGGGTTTCACATAAGGGGAGTTGAAGATATCTGTGAAGGAAGATGAATAAATGAGAAGACACAAAGCTCAAATATTCATGCCTTTCTCAATAGCCTCAGCTACATGGAACAGTGAATGAATGGGAAGTGCTAAATGGCTTCCTGGTCATTCACAATCTGAAGCATAGTAAACATAGTTTACTATGCTTCCATTATGAATGAACACAGTGAGTGAGTGTGTTCATTTAGAAAATGAAGGGGCCCGTAAATAACATGTTTACTAGCCCCTTCCCTCGCTTTCCATCCTCAACCATCTCCCCCATAGAAGCTGGGAGGAGAGGAGGGAAGCCAGCAGCACTGCGAGGTAGGTGGGGGCAACACAGGGGGAAGCCCGGGCAGTAAGGGGGATCTACACTACACATAGTGATTAGGGTGTGCCTGTGGAGACCTATGGTTGTTTGAAAGATTTATTGGACCCAGCTGGCATATGTGGTTTGGAGATCTGGTAAGAGGCTGGGAAAGTCACCTGCAGGACAAGACTCACCTTTTATAGTTATTATTTTCTTGAAGCGCTGGACATTTTATTGATCTTTATTGACCTGCAACACACCAGGGGGCGTTGTTGATCTGTTCGGCTGTTGGAAGGGGTTGTAGGAAGCACTGGTGGACTCTTTGAACTTGTTTTGAAAGATGGGGGCAAACCTCATTACCATTGTAGTTTCCATAAGTTGCAGGAAGAACTCTTCCCCATCCACAAAATAATTGAGTTTGAGAATAAATAATATACTGTAGATTCAATAACAAAGTCTATTAGACTCCTTGGTATTAGTTTAATTATTCAAAAGGTTTATTGATGATGTAATTTTACTATGGAAGGGATCTAAAGAAGAGATGGATTTCTTCATACAGGCTGTTGATACTGATGAATATAACCGCCAATTCATTCCAGCAATCATTGACGAGAGAATTCATTTCCAGGATCTTGAATTTTCATTGAAGGAAATGCAAATGTGGAACACAAGTAGAAAACACGTACATTGCAGCAGTTATATTCCAAATACCAGCTGTGATTCATGCAAATGGCCGATAAGTGTCCCAGAAGCAGGGGCGGGTAGGAGGGGCGGCTGCCCTGGGCACTGTGGTATCATGTGAGGTGGGGAGCACAAGGAGATTATTATTATTATACAGGATTTATATAGCGCCGACAGTTTGCGCAGTGCTTTACAACATTAGGGCAGACAGTACAATTACAATACAATTCAATACAGGAGGAATCAGAGGGCTCTGCTCATTAGAGCTTACAATCTAAGATTGGGGGAAAGGTATTTGTGTTAGAGGGAATTTGGGGAGTGGTAGGGGGTAGGTATTATTCTAGGATGGGAAATTGGGGGAGTGCTAATAGTGGTAGTGGGATTTATGTTGGTAGGGGGATGGGGGGGTTGTGCTGGGAGGGGTAATTTGGAGTGGAGGGGACAAGATGTGTACTAGGAGGGGAAATTTTGGGGTAGAGGATTTGTACTAGGAGGGATGATTTTTTTTTTGGGGGGGGGGGGGGCATTTGAGCTGGGGATTTGGGGGCAAAGATTTTTTGCTGGGAGGGGGGATTTCAGCAGGGGGGTGGATTTGTACTTGGAGGAGGGTGCTTAGGGAGTAAGCATGCATATTAGTGCTCAGTTTTTTTTGTGTAGGGCTTTTTGCTGACACATAATGGTCATATATCTTGGGGGGGGGGGGGGGTAGGCACAGTTTGGCATGTTTGCCCTGGGCTTTAGACGACCTTGTCCCCACTCTACCCAGCAGGACAATATATCCACTTAAGATGCGACTGCAGAAGGATTGGGGATAATGCAGAGGAAGCTGGGATACTGACAATGTTATGGAGAAGGGGTACCAGAGAGGAGACCCTACAAGACAGAAACATGGATGTAGAGGTCACTAAATAGGAGTTTGATGCAGAAGTAATACTCAAGTATAACACACACGTGTCCATTGTCAGAAGGATCATCTACAGACACAGCAAAATATTAAGGGAAGATAAGATCCTCAAGTCTCATTTGCCAATGAAACCTACGTTTATCTTCAAAAAGGTGAAAAACTTTAGTCTACAATTAGCTCCAACTGATCAAAGCAATTCAAAGATCAAAGGGAATTATGGCCTCTAAGCACTCAGGATATGTAAAGGAGTTTGTGAGATGAAAAAATTGGTTTCTCTACAAAAAAAAACATCTTTTAAAATTCCATAAAGTTTCATAAATTTTTTTTTTCCATTAAATTCCTACCTAAGAAGTACAGAGTAGAAGAAATGTTTTGACAAAAATATGAAATAGCATACAGTTTCAGAAGAATAAAGGGGCCATCTTCAGGGATGTGAAGGTGCTCCAGACAATATCTATAAAGTAAGCGGTTAATGTTGTCCAAGGTGGACCTATCCTGAGCTTTCGCTAGTTAAATTTTAGTTTTAAAAACTTTTGTTTGATTTTTGTAATCATTAGTGGGGTCAGATCGACGTTCCTTTTCAACTACAGTGGCAAAAAAATTCAAAGGAGCAGGATACTATTTTTTTTTTAGAGCAAATTAATTTCTAATAGTGAATGTGATTTTCGCTTGGAAAAGTCCATTCACTCCAAAATAAGTTGTTAAGAGCAAAATTTATTTTAAAGTACCTTGGGACAACATTCATCAAGTCATTGAATGTACTGATGAGGATTTTTTTTATGAATGTTTGTACAAATACTGATGCACACATTTGTTCAAAAATCTACTAGTGTATGGCAAACTTTATTATCTAGTCTAGTCTTCTGTGCTGTAGTGCCATAAACACTATATTGTCAAAAGTATTGGGACACCTGCCTTTACACGCACATGAATTTTAATGGCATCCAGTCTTAGTCCGTAGGGTTCAATATTGAGTCGGCCCACCCTTTGCAGATATGACAGCTTCAACTCTTCTGGGAAGGCTGTTCACAAGGTTTAGGAGTGTGTCTATGGGAATGTTTGACTATTCTTCCAGAAGCTCATTTGTGAGAACAGGCACTGATGTTGGGCGAGAAGGTCTGGCTCGCAGTCAACACTCTAATTCATCAGTAAGGTGTTCTATCACGTTGAGGTCAGGACTCAGTGCAGGCCAGTCAAGTTTCTCCACCCCAAACTCGCTCATCCATGTCTTTATGGACCTTGCTTTTTTGTGCATTGGTGAGCAGTCATGTTGGAACAGGAAGGGGCCATCCCCAAAAAGGTTCCCACAAAGTTGGTAGCATGAAATTGCTTAAAATGTCTTGGTATGCTGACACCTTAAGAGTTCCCTTGGCCCCTTAGTTCCACTGGAACTAAGGGGCCAAGCCCAACCCCTGAAAACAGAGGGTGTCGAGAGGTCAGGATGAACACGAGTTCTTGCAGCTGGTGATGCGGTCCCAGGCAGACTGGCAGAACATCAGGTCAGGAACAGTGACTGTGCACAGAGATCCAGCTGAAGTTAAATGGGCACTCCGCAGGCTGCAGGTTCCAGATGCAAGGCTTGTCAAAGCTCCCAGCAGACTTGAGACAGGAACTCACTGTGGTAGGCAGAGCTGTTGCAGATGACAGGCAGGTAGGCAGTGCAGACAGAGCCAGAACAGAAGCGTGGTCACAGGGATAATCAAGGTCAGCAGCAGGCAGGCAGTGAAGAACAGGATTATAAGGCAAAGACGTAGTCAGGAACGGAGCCGCAGTCAGGAACTGGCAACAAGGTAGAAACAAAATCCAAGTTCAAGTCAGAGGCAAGCCGGGTCAACAAGGGAACAAGCAGAGCAGTGGCGGCTGGTGAAGTTTTAGGATGGGGGGGTGCCAGACCCCGTCCTTCCTCTTTTGAACCCTCCCACTTCTCATAAGCCCCACCCCTTCCCCTGTATTCCACCCATAGTGTCAGTAGTATACAGCTCAGCATCACAGGACAGGGTATACAGCTCAGCATCACAGAACAGGGTATACAGCCCAGCATCGCAGGGCAGGGTATACAGCCAGCATCACAGATAGGGTATACAGCCAGCATTACAGATCATGGTATACAGCCAGCATCACAGATAGGGTATACAGCCAGCATTACAGATCATGATATACAGCCAGCATCACAGATAGGGTATACAGCCAGCATCACAGATAGGGTATACAGCCAGCATCACAGGATATGGTATACAGCCAGCATCACAGGATATGGTATACAGCCAGCATCACAGATATGGTTTACAGCCAGCATCACAGATATGGTATACAACCAGCATCACAGATAGAGTTGTAGTGCCCCCATAGTGAATAGGTGCTTACAGAGTAGATTTTTGATAGGACGGGCAAATTTGTTGAGGCCTGAATGTTTTGATTTGGGCATGGGAGTGGCCCAAAAAGTTTTGGAAACTGCAGGAAGGAACGTCCCTTGGTTACTCCCCTTTTCTTCAGAGCATTACAGAGGAGGTGAGGCTTTCTGAAGTATGTTAAGTAGCCCTGGCAAATCCCCAACCTGGATTGGCAGAGGGCAGGCCTCCTTAAATACTGTGGTCTGCCTATGGGAGGGAGTAGAGTGTCGGGTGGAAGAGCTTGAGATGTAGCAAGTGTTGCGGAGGCCCTGAGGGAGTGCCCAGTCGGGGGGGGGGACCTTGGGCCTGGACGCTCAGGAAGTGGAAAGGACCCCTCTTATAACACACGGAGGAGTTCTGACCAAGGAGCAGGAGAGCAACAGAGAGGCTACAGGAAAAGGGCCTCTGTAAAGGATCCACCGGTGTTGGTGTGTGGCACACCCTGAGAGCTTGAGGAAGCAGACTGGAGTAGGCTGGGAGGACAGAGTGGACAGTCTGAGGTCACCAGAGTCAGTCAGGCAAGTGGTGTCACTGGGCAGTGGAGCAGCCAGGAGGGCTGAGGTGGCCTGGAAGAGGATGGACTGGGAGCAGTAGTCCATCAACCTAGCACAAACGTACTCAGCTACACTTTGAGGGCCCATGGCACTTGCCTGTAATGGGTGGTCTAGAGGTCCTGCTAGCATAAACGCAGGCCTCACACGTGCTAGCTAGGCCACAACCAAGTGCCGGAGAGAGAAACCTGAAGGAAAGTGAGAATTGAAGCAAGTCGGTGCTGGAGGAAGGAGTGTATATACGGAGGTGTATATAGAAGGCCCTGTGTTTTTGATCCATTGGGCATCCCACAGTCACCCCGACCCCACATAAGTTTTATCCCCTTGTAAATAAAAAAAAAAAAAGTACCAGCCTGTTCTGTGACTCTGGATGAAAGGAAATGTGCGATTGAGGGCAGAGAAGCAGGTGGACCACAGCATTCAGCCACCCCCTAAGGGGGATCTTGGCTACAGAGTATACAGCCACAATTACAGATAGAGTATACAGCCAGCATCACGGGATAGGGTATACAGCCAGCATTACAGATTATGGTATACAGCCAGCATCACAGATATGGTATACAGCCAGCATCACAGATATAGTATACAGCCAGCATCACAGGGTATGGTATGGGAGAGCAGTCGGGACAACAAAGTCCTGCACTTATCCCATCTAAGAAGCGGACGGGCAGTGGTGTCTGGCAAGTGGGTGCTTTCCTTCTCCGTTCGTGGTGTGGATCATGGCGCCGTGCATCCCCCTCCTCCAAGGCGTCCACTAGGATCGCCTGACCATTCAGCCAATCGGGAAATGGGTAACAAACCGGCAGAGAGGACATTCAGTGTTAGAAAAACTAATATTCATTTGCTTTTCTAATACACGTGAGTGGGCTGCGAGCACAATGCTCTGTGCTCCGAGTTCACTTGATTTCGAAGCCTATTAGAGCCTATGACCCTAATCAAGTGCTTCAAAGAAACCACCCCGCCACTGTAATTCATGCTGCCGAAGTCCTGAAAGGGGTCGGACGCATTAACATGATGAATCATTAGTTCACTCACCAATGTACCAGAAGGCATTTCCTTGCTGCATGAACCATGTGCATAGATAAAGTTATTATTCAGAGAATCATTATTTGTAAGTTTTTTATATATATTTTTTGCCCTTTTATTTTTTTTTCTGGGAGCATTTAAAACCTTTTTAAATTCCAACAGGTTTCAATGCTCTCTCTCCAGGCTAATGCCATTGCTATTTAGTGGGTTTTAATTCTGTGGACTGTCATGGTGAACTCTCCTAGAAGCAAGAATAGCAATGATTACCTGTCCAGGTCTTCCTCTTCGCTACAGCAGACTGATGGCAATATTTCAGCCTAAGCAAATCACTGCACAGGAACTCACTGCCGTCTTTCTAATGATAAAAGGTGGAGCTTTCATTACACTATTGCAATATATTGTATTGTGATCCATGAGATATGTATTTGTGTACACTTGCTGATGCCGAAAGGATTACTTTAACCACTTGACCTCCAGAAGGTTTTACCCCCTTCATGACCAGGGCATTTTTTGCTATTCAGCACTGAGCTACTTTAACTTGCAATTGCGAGGTCATGCAACACTGTACACAAATTACATTTGGATCATTTTTTTTTGATCACCACTAGGGTGTTTATTTTTTACTATTAACCACTTCAGCCCCGGAAGGTTTTGCAGCTTTAGGACCAGAGCACTTTTTGCGATTCGGCACTGTGTCGCTTTAACTGACAATTGCGCGGTCGTGCGACGTTGTACCCAAACAAAATTTGCGTCCTTTTTTTCCCATAAATAGAGCTTTCTTTTGGTGGTATTTGATCGCCTCTGCGTCATTTCTGATCGCCGCTATAAACAAAAGAAGAGCGACCATTTTGCAAAAAAACCCAAATTTCTTACTTTTTGCTAAAATTCAAATCCAAAAAAAAAATATAAAAAAACATTTTTTTTCACCGTTTTTGGCCGATTTATATAATTCCTCATATTTGCGATAAAAAAAATTGCAATTGGCGTTTATTGATTGGTTTGCGCAAAAGTGGCCGCGTTTACGGATGGTGAGAATTAATTTCTGGGGTTTTTATTGTTTTTTTATTTTTTACTAGTAATGGCGGCGATCTGCGATTTTTAGCGGTACTGCGATATCGGGGCGGACATGTCGGAACATTTTGACACTTTTTTGGGACCAATGACATTTATTCAGCGATCAGAAATTTAAATGTCCACTGATTACTGTATAAATGTCATTGGCAGTGAAGGGGTTAACCTGCAGGGGAGAGCTAGGGGTTAACTGTGTTCCCTGGGTGTGTTCTTACTTACTGTGGGGGGTTGGGCTAACATGGGCATGAGAGATCTAACTGATCCCAGTGACAGGGATCAGTAGATCTCTCATGCCCCACTGACAGGGCGGGGAACCGCCGTGTTTACATCGGCGGTTCCCCGTTCTTTCTCTTTTGCCGCTCATCGCGGCTCGCCGGCGGACATCGGGTCCGCCCGAGCCGCGGGCGCACTCCCCAGGAGTGCGGCGGGTGCGCGCACGCCCCCTGGTGGCCAATTGCGAATCGCCGCTTATTTACGGCGATTCGCGCAGCGCTCCCCCACTGCCGCCGTGAAAAGACGGCGCGCGGTGGGGAAGAGGTTAAACGAAAAAAGACCGAAAACAAAAAAAAACAAAACAATATTTTCTACTTTCTGTTATAAAGCAAATCCAATAAAATAAAATATCTTCATAAATGTAGGCCAAAATGTATTCTGCTACATGTCGCAAGTGGTGATAGTGATTGGGGCTGATCCTGGTAACACTGCATTTTGTGAACACTAGCATAGTTCTGACCATGACCAGGACAGACAATATACTAGTAATGGTGATGATCAGCAACTAAGGCTGGGTTCACACTGGTGCAATGCGGGAAACCCTGCGAATCCTGTGCGGGTCCCGGCATCGCACCTGAATTGCCAGCGGTTCACACTGACATCTGCGAACCACTGCAGGTATCAATGTAAACTTAATTACACCCCCAGATCGGTTTGCAGATCGCAGTGCGAACTGTGAAATGGTGCAGGAATTGGATCACATGGGTGTGAACACCCATGCGATTTGATTCAAGTGCGGGCCAAAATAAGGGTCCTGTACCATTTTGATGCAAATGCGATTCCAGCCATACAATTTGTATGGCTGAACTCATATCGCACAGACATCGCATGTGATGTGCACATGCAATGTCTGTGATCGCACAAGTGTGAACCTTGTAGTGTGACTGTAATAGTGTGGAGGGCAATCAGGGACTGGTGCTAATGGACACTGGCTGGGAGGGATGCTGATGTCACTAGTGACACTAATACAGTGATCAGTGATAATACTGTACACTGTCGCTGTACTAATGACACTGACTGGATGACAGGGGTGATCAGGGGGCAAAGGGTTAACCGCTTGCCTACTGGGCACTTTCACCCCCTTCCTACCCAGACCAATTTTCAGCTTTCAGCGCTGTCACGCTTTGAATGACAATTGCGCGGTCATGCAACACTGTACCCATATGAAATTTTTACCATTCACACATGGTGGTATTTAACCGAAAAAAAAAAAAAAAAGGTTTTTCATAGTTTGTTATAAAATTTTGCAAACAGGTAATTTTTCTCCTTCACTGATGTGCGCTGATGAAGCTGCACTGATGAGAGACACTGATGGCCACTGTTTGGCAGCACAGGTGAGCACTGTTGCAAATGTCCCTTTCACGCAAGCAGGTTATTGGCTCTCCTCACGCTGTAAACCAATAACCTGCTTATGTTTACATCATGATCAGCTGTGATTGGACACAACTGATTACGTGGTAAAGGGCTGCTGTATTTGGCTCTTTACTCTGGTCTATGATAAGCGATGTTCTGAGGACACAGCTATTACAGAGCGCACCACAGCAGGTGCAATCATGGGAGGACGTCTTATGACACCCTTCCAGAACTGGCCGGCCTCACTGTAGCCATCATTCAGCTATAGCACGGTCGGCAAG